>PVJA010007420.1:0-68593 GCA_004027025.1 Myocastor coypus | reverse complement strand
AGGCTAAGAAGAAATGATCGAAACCTTACCAGCTCTTCCAGTGCATAATGACAGAAGTAGACAGAGGCAAAAGCATTTTTCCATATGGCAAACTTGATTCTTTTTCCAAAAGAAAAACCAAGCCTTCACATTTAGCTCTGCTTCTCTTGTGCGTTTAGCTAAATTGCTGACACTCAAGCAGTGCTGTGGGTGAATTCTGCAATCTTATTTCAAACTAATTATTATGTAAACTGAAATATACTACCATTTCTCTGAAAAAAAATTGAAGGTTTAAATTATAAGACAGCTTGAAGGCCAAAACATTTTTCCTATAAAACCAATGCACTACTATGCCAATCCATTAATGTCTCATAAACCATGTGCATAGGATTATTTTTCAACTATACCAGGATAGAATACTGGGCTTCCTTTGGGGAATCATCAGTCTTCCTCTTCAATAAGTCCAAAGACTCTCTGAATCTATCTCTCATCAGTCCCCACATTATACTTCCATGTGTCAGTCACATTGAACTCCAACCTTCGGGGTCTTTCCATTACCCTTCAGAACATTTGCCAGATCGTACATTCTTCCTTTCATAGGTCACTCCTCTCAGCCTTTTGATCTCACCTCTCAGCCTTCTGATCTCACCTAAAAGTGACCTCCCTAGGAGGCCACAGAGTGCCCTCAGAACAACTATACTTCCCTATCATAGCACTTATCACAATGCATTTTAATCATTTTGTCAATCTTCCCTTATAAGCTCCACTGTGCCAGGGATTTATTTTGTTTGCTATTATTTTAACCCAGACTTTTAGCAGAATGCCTGACAATTTTGAAGATGCTTTAAATACAGTTACTTCTGAGAACATATATATTAAATGACATGTCAATGAGTTTTCAACCTGATCTATAAAAATTAATTAAGATATTTAATGATCCTACCAAGAAAGACAAATTTTCCAAAAGAAAACTTTTCAACTCCACATTCAGAGATTATTAGTTTCCATAAATAAAGCTTATTCTTAATCCTAATTTCTTCCCTATTGTTCCTGTACAATCAATTAAGTAAAATATTAAAATTCTAGCAAATAGGAATTAGTATATGTTCTAAGTTTACCTTCATCTTTTTCTTCCAGATAATTACATATATTCTACTATTTTTTTACCACAGCAAAGATACACTGATTATCAAATTTGGATCTCTAGGCCTAATTTTATCTTGAGCTTAGTAGCCAAACTTCTACCCATTGATAATTTTATACCTTAATGCCCTATAAGAACTTCAACGCATCTCTCCATTTCCTTTCTGTTACATCCATCATTTCAGATAACTACATCAGTAACTGTGCCTCACACCCAAGTTACTTCACCCCTACTAAACAGTAGTGCATGGGCCAACATAACATATCACTGGAGCCTATCAGAACTATAGAATCTAAGTTCTCTCTCCAACCAATTCACATGTAAGTTAAAGTGTAGGGGAAGGGTCTCAGAATTCCTTTTCCTCCCTACTTTCAAACATGAATTTTGATGCCTTGTCTAGGCAGGCAAATATAGAGGAACACTGCAATAGCTTTCTTTAGTGATCTCATTTCTCTAGTCCACTGGTTCTTGCCCAGAATTTCAGAAGAAACTGGCATGTAACTATGAGGGAGGCCATCTGGTTAGCTAGCTAGAACTTGACTAGTACAAAACTTATCTACGTTGCAATTTATGACCTGAGGATACTCACATAATTGTCATATGCAAACAAAAATCTGAGAAGTGCTCTTCTCATCTTGTTACAAACATTTCTCCATACAGATCTTTATTTTCTTCACATGCATCATATATATGATATATATCCCTCTTTAAAATCTTTTAGTAGCAGCCATTCCCTGTGGTTGCACAGCACCTGGCTAAGTCCCCGCGTCTGAACGGCACCTCCCATCCTGACCAGCGCCTGCCATTCCCTCTAGTCGCACAGCACCTGGATCAAGTGCCCGCTTCTGAACTCCACCTGCCACCCTGGACTGGCGCCTGCCATTCTCACTGGTCTCCAGGCGCCTGGACAAGGTCCCTGCTTCTGGACTCCACCTCCCAACCCGGACCGGAGCCTGCTAGTCGCTGGGCACCTGAACCCGGTCCCAGCCACTGGACTCTGACACCCACCCTGAATTGGCACCACCATTTCCACTGGTGGCCTGGGCCTGGATCAAGTCCCAGCTTCCAGACCTGACCCGTCACCCCCAAACTCAAGCCCAAACTCCAGCCTGAACTCCAGCCCAGATCCCATCACCATCCTGACTGGGCCAACGAGCAGATTTAGCCCTGATCCATTCGCTGCCTCATCAACAGCCAGAGCTCAGATTCCACCTACCTATGAGATCAGGGCTCACGTTGGCCAGGGTGCACAGATCACTGCTATAAAAAATGACAAAGAGAAGGAGCAAGATTCAATCCCAGATCCCCAGTCCACACAAAACAAATACAGGAAACACTATCGTAGAAGAAAATAGGAATCATGCAGAGGAAATCTCTGAATCCGTAGCAGCGAAGGTTGAAAGGCAAGTGCAGAAACGTATAGAGCAACTCAGATCTGGGATAACATGTGAAGTAAAAAAAAGAAATGTATGAACAAATAGATGCTGAAGTGGAAAAACATTGTAGAAACACAGAAGAAAGAAGAGTAGAATTAACCTCTTAAGTTAAAAAAGACCTGAGTAAATCAATACAATCTGAAGTACAGGAACAACTACAGAAAGGTAGAGAGGACAACAGAGCAGAAATAATGTGCGAATTAGAGAGAGAAAGGATAACTATAATGAGAGATTTCAATAATACTAAAGAATACTTTGATAAAAAATTAGAGGAGAATAGAAAAATGATGGATTCCCTGAATGAACAATATAGGAAACAAATAGATTGCATGAAATAGTTTCAAAGAGATATACAAGAAAATAAAATCTCAATCACAAGCTGGGAAAACCATATGAACCAAAGTGAAGATAGAATCTCAGATATCGAAGATGCGGTCACAGCAAGTGAAAAGATAAGAAAGGATCTCTTAAAAACAACTAAGATGCAGGAAAAAAATAATTCAACATCTGCAAGATGATGTAAAAATGAACACTGTGAGATTAATAGGAATCAAAGAGAAACAAGTCAATACAAAGGATATAAAAAGACTATGGGCAGAATAGCAGAAAACTTCCCAAATATGAAAAAACAATTGGACATACACGTAACTGAAGCAAACAGAACACAAAATAACATCAACCCGACTAAAAACACATCCAGACATACAATAATCAAGATTCCAGAAATCCAGCAGAAGAATAGTATACTAAAAGCTGCTAGAGAAAAGATACAGATCACATTTAAAGGGAAAATCCATCAGAATAACAGCAGATTTCTCTTCATAAACCATGAAGTCAAGAAGAGCATGGAGCAGAGTGCTTCAAGTCCAACATGAAAACCAATTTCAGCCCAGACTGCTACACCCCACAAAATTCTCTTTCAAGTATGAGGGAGAAGTGAAATACTTCCATGACAAGGAACAACTAGAGAATTTCATGACGTGAAAGCCAACTCTACACAGTATACTAAAAGATATTTTAGAGAGGGACCAAAATGACTCAAACTCAACAAATGAGAACAGAAAGAATACACCAAATAGGGTAACCAATTAAACACAGGAGTAAACAGTAATAAGTAAAAGAAATGTCAATCATAAGTCAATACACTTCAATTATAACCATGAATGTAGATGGACTCAATTCTCCAATTAAAAGAAATAGACTGGAAGAGTGGATAAGGAAGCAAAATCCAACAATATGCTGCACACAAGAAATGCACTTAACTCAAAAAGAAACTCATAGGCTAAAAGTGAAAGGATGGAAAACAATCCTACATGCTCCAGCACCTCAAAAAAAAAGCAGGGATAGCGATCCTGTTTGCAGACAACCTAAACTTCAAACCAAAACTGATCAAACGAAATAAAGAGGCCACTACATATTGCTTAGGGGAAAACTTCAAGATGAAGAGGTGACACTCATAAATATGTATGCACCCAACAGGGAGCAGCAAGTTATATAAGGCAAACGTTAATGGACATGAAAAATCTAATATCCAATAACACAATCTTAACAGGAGAACTCAACACCCCGTTATCAGAAAAAGATAGGTCACACAGACAAAAACTTAGCAAAGTAGTAGCAGAGCTGAACCAGAACTTGAAACAACTGGAATTAGTGGACTTACACAGAGTGTTCCACCCAACCAGTTCAGAATACACTTTTTTTCAGGTGCACATGGGACATTTTCTAAAATAGACCACATATTAGTACATAGATCATGCTTAGGTATATGTAAGAAAACAGAAATTATCCCATTCATATTATCTAACCACAGTGCAATGAAATTGGAAATAAGTGACAACAGAAACCACAAGAACTGCAGAAATACATGGAAATTAAACAACACTCTTCTCAACAACCAGTGGCTTACAGATGAAATTAAGCAATACCTTGAATTTAATGAAAATTCAAACGGAATTTATGGGCTCTTAGAGGGAAATTTATAGCTCTGAACTCACACATTAAAAAAACAGACGGGAACAAATACTCTCCTGGAGCACCTCAATCGACTAGAAATAGAAGAGCAAACGAAATCGAAAGCCCAAAGGTGGGAGGACATTATAAAGATTAGAGCAGAAATTAATTCAACTGAGACAAAGAAAACAATACAAAGAAGCAATGAATCCAAAAGCTGGTTCTTTCAAAGGTTAAATAAATTGATAAGCCCCTAGCTAACCTCATCAAAAAGAGGAAAGAAAAGACTCAAATTCTAGCAATAAGGAATGAAAAGGGTGACATTACTACAGACACAGCAGAGATTCAGAGGATCGTAAATAACTACTTTCAGAATCTTTACTCTCACAGAACTGAAGACACAGATGAAATGGACAGATTCCTACAAAAGTATAAATTACCAAAACTCAATCAAGAAGATATAACAACTCTCAATAACGCAATAATAGCCAGTGAAATATGAAATGTATTAAAAAGCCTACTGACAAAGAAAAGTCCAGGACCTGATGGATTCACTACTGAATTGTACAAGAAATTTATAGAAGACTTAACCCCAACACTCCTCAAAATCTTTAATGAAATTGAAAAGGAAGCAATCCTTCCAAAATCATTCCTAGAGGCAAGTATTACACTGATACCAAAACCAGAGAGAGATGCAACTAAAAAAGAAAACTACAGGTCAATTTCTCTGATGAACACAGATGCAAAAATCCTCAATAAAATCCTTGCCAAAAGAATATAACTAATCATCAAGAAGATTATATACCATGACCAGGTAGGATTCATCCCAAGGAGGCAAGGATTGTTCAATATATGCAAACCTATAAATGCAATACAGCCAAAGCCAAAAATCACACGATCGTCTTGACTGATGCTGAAAAGGCCTTTGACAAAGTCCAACACTCATTCATGTTCAAAGTCCTGCAGAAAATCAGAATAGAGGGCCTCTACCTCAACCTGATAAAAGCCATCTATAACAATCCAACACCTAACATAATTCAAAATGGGGAAAAACTGAAGTCTTTTAGTCTCAAATCTGGTACAAGATAAGGATATCCTCTATCACCACTCCTATTCAATATAGTTCTGGAATCATTAGCTACAGCCAGTAGACAAGAAAGAGAAATAAAAGGAATAAGAATAGGTAAAGAAGAAGTAAAACTATCACTATTTGCAGATCAGATGATAATCTATTGGAAGACCCAAAGAACTCCACTAAGAAGCTACTAGAATTAATACACAAATTCAATAGCATAGCAGGTTATAAAGTCAGCACACAAAAGTCAGTGGCATTCCTCTACACAGATAACAAACACACTGAGAAAGAACTTAGAGCAGCAGTACCTTTTATGATAGCACTAAAGAAAATGAAATACTTAGGGATTAACCTAACTAAAGAAGTAAAAGACCTTTTCAATGAAAACTACATTACTCTGCAAAAAAGAGATACTAGAAGATTTCAGAAAATGGAAAGATATTCCTTGGTCCTGGATAGGAAGAATCAACACTGTTAAAATGGCCATACTCTCTAAGTTGTTATCCAGATTTAATGCAATTTCTATTCAAATACCATCAACATACCTCACAGACCTGGAGAAATCATTCCTAAAATTTATTTGGAACCAAAAAAGACCCAGAATTGCAAAGACAATTCTGGGCAACAAATGTAGGGCAAGAGGCATTACAATTTCTGACCTAAAGTTATACTGCAAAGCTACAGTAATAAAATCAGCATGGTATTGGCAAAAGAATAGATCTGAGGATCAATGAAATAGATTAGAAGATGCAGAAGCAAATACAAACACACTCAGCCACTTATTTTCGACAAAGGGGCCAAACATGTTTATGGGAAGAAAGATAACCTGTTTAACAAATGGTCCTAGAAAAACTGGCTTTCTACATGCCAAAAACTAAAACTTGACCCAGGTCTATTGCAATGCACTAAACTAAAGTCAAAATGGATTAAAGATCTAAATATTAAAAGAGAAACCCTAAATCTCCTAGAGGAGGAAGGTGGAGGAAATCTTGAAGCTATCGGAGTAGTCAAAGAGTTCATGGATAAAAATCACAATGCACGTTTAACCTGAAAGAATCAACAACTGGGACCTCCTCCAGCCAAGAAATTTTTGCACCTCAAAAGAAATCACCAACAGAGTGAAAAGACAATGAACTAGTTTTGAAAAACATTTTAGCTGATAAGTATCCAGACAAAGGTCTTTTATCTAGAATTTATAGAGCATTAAAAAACATTTGGGTCCCAAAATTCAAAGACCCAATCCAGAAACAGGCATCCGAGATGAACACATACTTCTCAGAGAAATTCAACAAGCCTATAAATACAGGAAGAAATGCTCCCCATCACTAGCCATTCATGAAATGCAAATTAAAACAACACTTAGATACCATCTCACCCCAGAAAGAACAGTTATCATAAAGATATCAACCAACAACAAATGTTGGAGAAGCTGTGGAGAAAAAAGGAACACTTGTCCACTACTGATGGAAAGGCAGACTGGTAAAACCATTATGGAAAGCAGTGTGGAAACTCCTTAAAAAGCTAGAACTGGAAATCCCATTCAATCCAGCTATCCCCCTTCTGGGAATTTTCCCAAAAGAACTGAAAACATCATATCATAGTGACATCTGTGCACCTATGTTCATAGCAGCACAATTTGTGATAGCCAAATCCTGGAAACAACCAAAATGCCCATCATCTGAAGAATGGTTGAAAAACATGTGATATTTTCATACAATGGAATATTACTGAGCTATAAAGAATAAACTAGAAGACTTCATATATAAGTGCAAGTATCTTGAATATATACTCATAAGTGAGATAAACTGACCTACATTTATAAATATCTTATATTCTCCCTAGTGTAAGAACTCAATAAAAATGGAAAGGCATAACACAGCTGAATGGAAACTAAGGACTTAAGGGTTAAACAACAAAGTGACTGCAAACAGAAAAGATAGGAAACATGGCAGTAGCAAAACCATTAGATAATGGTCCTAAGAGACACCAAAACATTTATCACACTGATAGCAGTAACACTAAAATTATGCTTGGAATGCCTGTCATTCTTATCTTTTAGATCTGTGCTGCTTCTAATGTAATCTCAGTTACTGTTATACTCTCTCCAAAGTAAATGATTGGTTTACAAGAACACACAAAAAAAGGTATTAAATAACAGTAAGAGATCAGGAGAAATACTGTAGATTCGACCAACTACAATTTTCTGTACACTTAGATTTCTAAATGTTTGTGTAAAAATGTGTAACTGCCTTTTATCAGATTGAGTAGGGATCTGTTAGAATATTAATGATTGATGGAAAAGCACTGATTCCAAGTTAAGTGTAAGATATTTGATATTCAGAAAATCAGTGATGTTAAGTTCAGATACCTATGTTACAGAGTAATAGTATCACGAAGCTTCTTTTTTGGAGGGTTAAGAATGTATGTTTACAGACCAAAAATTAGAGAAAAAGAAAGGCTAGAAGGATTGCTAATATTTTGGTCCTAGCCTTTCAAGGTCAGTGAGGACCAGGACATAAGAGAACCTGTGCTGTAACATCCTATAACTCAGTCATTTCCCAAATTTTCTGTTGAAGGAGCTTACGGGACCACAGAGGAATGGGGTAGATGATGTACAGTGTGCCTAATGGGAGTCACCTAGAGAGAAAACATTCTCTCAGGCTTTCACAAAGAGCAAACTGGTCAAGCAATGGCCGTGACTCATCCTGACAGTTGACACTGACAACAGTTCTATAAAGCACTATACACGGTTCCAGAGTAAATCCTGAGGGGGGTTGACTGACCTTGGGAGATACAAAAGTTACATGTTTTGTTATGCAGGTCTTACTTTAACTTGCCCTTAACTACCCAGCAGAAAAGTTTAACCAGGAGGCATAAAATGTAAAGCCAGATTAGTATGCTGAGCTGTAAAAGGCTTAAATCAACAGCTTGCAACATTGCCACCTCTGTCAGTAATCCACTGTGATTATGGAATACTGGAGTATATATACAACTACTTTCCCTTAGTTCAGTGAGAAGAAACTTTTTGTACCAACACTGATTAAAAAAAATTATCATGTCTACATCCTGTACTCTGTATAACTACTATGAGGACAACAACATGCATTGTATTATTGGGAATATACTAATATTGTATTTTTGAAAAAAAAAATCTTTTTTAAAAAAGAAAAAAGAACATAAAGAAAAACCAATTCAGTTATATCATGTTAAATTTGTGGTTCCTATGAGATATTCAGCTGGCTATTTCAAAAAGACATTCCTGCTAGAACCTCAGAAAGGAGCTATAGGCTATAAAAGTTGGTTCTCAACTGGAGGCAATCCACCCCTACCATTATTTGGAAATATTCTGATGGACACAACTGAAGTAGACCACATACTGAACCTAACTACAATGCATAAAACAGCCTCCACTGGAACAAAGTTATTCAATCTAAAATGTCAATAATGCTAAAGACTACAACCCTGAGCTAGAAATATAGAAGATTTATGAGAAGTGTTTAGTCTCTTGATTTTATTTAAGTAAAAACAAGAGAAGTAAACACTAATGAACTGCTCTTGTAGAAGTGAGGCAGAAGTGAAAGGAAAACAGGAAAGGTCAACTAAAAGGAGAAAAGGAAAGCCAGAAGGGAGTGGTATGAGAAAAGTCAAGGTGAGTATTTACAAGAGAAAGCAAGGTTAACTACATGGAAACCTGCTAAGAAGTCCATGGTGGGATTTCTAGGCTTTAAGAATAAGGCTGAAAGAATGCACTGGGGATTGGGAAATTCATGTAACAACTGGAAGACTGATAGACAATTTTAAGGCACTTAAGCATATTATTAAAGTAAAAAACTGTTAGGTGGTTGGGCTCATTCAATCCTGAGTCTTAACCTTTTGAGAGACACCAAAGAGGTACAAAGGAAACAAGAAAATGTGCAGATGAGCAATTTGAATTAGTATATCTAAGCAAGATAAAGAAAGAAATCATAAAAGAGAGAGACTAATACATTGACAGAACACTGCATAAGAAAGGTATTCCAAACTGAACTGAGATTTGGACATGGTTTGAAAGTCCCCCACAGCTACTGAAACTTACCATGAAGTTTTTTTTTTTTTTTTTTTGTCTTTTTGAGACAGGGTCTCACTATGCAGTTGAGGCTGGCCTTGAGCTCACTTTTGTAGCCCAGGCTGGTCTCGAACTCGCACCAATCCTCCTGCCTCAGCCTCCCAAGTGCTGGGATTACAGGCGTGAGCCACCACGCCCGGCATACCATGAAGTATTAAAAGGGTGGAAATTGGCTACTGTGCTTACAGTTAAGGGTCTCTGGAATGAGATTAAAACTAGGGGAAAAAAAGGTCATTTGGGTACAGTTCTCATCACTGTGTCCTGGCAGCTTCATAAGGAGAATGACCAAAAGAGATAACACATACTCATATGTGAATCTTTCTCTTTAATATGATACTCTGCACTGCTTAGGAACTCTGCCAGCAAATAGGTCATCACTAGATCAGGCCCTTAAACATTCCATCTCTAGAACTGTGTGCCAAAATAAACTCAGGTAAATTATTATAGTTTTAAAAAGGAGTAATACTATAAACTGTAAATCTGCATGAATCTCTTATTCAGTAAACATTCTTTACTACCATGTTTGTGACTGCTCGATAATAATATAACGTAGGACTTCCAGGAAGGTGGTAAAATGATAAGCAGCAGGCAAGAGACTCTCTTTAGTGTCCATATTGTGAAATACAGCAACATGAGGGAAAAAAAGAGGGCAGTGGATCCTGGGACCCAGGCAAGAACTGAAGCCAAGCCTACAGGAGAGCAAAAGGAAAGACTTCAATAAAGAAGAAAGAGGTAGCATATAGAGCCTTATCCTTGAACTCAGACTCACTTCATGGGAGGGGAGATTGGAACCTGCAGATGCATAGTTAACTACTCCTAACCTCAGAGGCTTCCATGGAGAAACAGTGGATGAAGCAAAAGTAGTGGCTAGTGAGTCATCCAGTTCCCCTATGAGAGAGCTGTTAGCCAGTAGCCATCTTGGAGAGAGGCCAACTGAACTCAGACGAACTGTGGGCAGGTTCCATCTAGTAGCTCCCACTGTCAGAGTCAGGTTGCCAAACTCAAGTTAGGAAGAGGTCAGGGAGCTGACTTCAAGCTGTCAGGGAGCCAAGTTCAAGGTGGCAGGAAACACACAGAATATCACAGGCTCATCAAATTGGATTACAGCCTCGCAGCCAGAAACCAGCCGGAACTTCAGTGGAACTGAAGGTGCAGGCATGCTAAGATTATATACTACAAGTGTTGGGATTAATCAATTCAAATCTGAACTCAGTCTTCCCACACTGTTTACCAGTAACAGCGGAGACAGACATGCCTTAAAGTGAACTTGGATTTTTATTGTTTTTGCATTTGTTTTGTTTTCTCTTCAGTGTTTTGTTTTTATATACTGTTACTAGTTTATTTGAAGTTTTTGTTCTGTTCTGCTCTTGTTTTTATTTTATTTTATTTTATTTTTCTCTCCTGTCTTTACTAGTTTCCCAAAATTTAATCTCATTTCCTCTAGTCCTGCTTCTCTAATCTCCTACTCTTTTTGTATTTCTCTATTTTAACCCCAACTCCTTTTAAATTTTCTCCCTTGCAAATAAAATTGCCTGTTTAGGGCTTATTTAGTGAATATAATTCTCTGATTTAAAAAAAATCTTTATTTATGTATCTGGTACTGGGTCTCACTATGAAGCTCAGATTCATAATAGTCCTCCTATCTTAGCCTCCTCAGCACTAGAATTACAGGCATGCCCCACCATGCAAGTTTTGGTGGACAGTAGGGCAAACCTGGAGTTCCAGGAGTGGCACGGCATGCAGTGCCACAGATCAAACCAAAGTTACTGTGTATGCCAGGCAGGCACTTAGACCACTATCTCCATAGCTTTCAAGATCTAAGGAAAACTCTTATTAGTGAGCCTCTGTAGGAAACGTTAAACACTCCCAACATTAAAAGGTACAAGACAAACATTACCATTCCAAAAGGTAGACACAGCAAGATAAAAATAATTGGGACCAAAAGAAGCCCAAAATCCAGAAGGGCAAACTTTAAGTCCTATACTTCCATGTGGAATACCCAGTGCAAGCTGTAATGAGTTGTGAGCTCCAAAAGCCTTACATGGTTCCACCCCTCC
Organism: Myocastor coypus; assembly: GCA_004027025.1. Classification (NCBI taxonomy): domain Eukaryota; kingdom Metazoa; phylum Chordata; class Mammalia; order Rodentia; family Myocastoridae; genus Myocastor; species Myocastor coypus. The sequence goes on along the minus strand of PVJA010007420.1, from coordinate 56,844 downwards.
TAGGGAACTTCTGCTGGTAGCTCTCATGGTTTTTCTCTGGGGTAGCTTTGTTCCCTCAGGCAATTCACATTCTTGGCTTTTTTAAACTGAGGTTTCCATTGAATAGGCTTCTCACTCACAGCTTTACACATCACCCTCTCAGGGGCACACTCCTTGGCCTCCCAAGCCTTCTAAAATCTAGGCAGAAGCTTTAATCTCAGAACTCCTGTATTCTGAATGCACCTAAAACATCATGTGGATGATGCCAAGAGCTGCTGACAGCTGGAGCAATAGCCATGCTGTCCTCTCTTTCAGTTGTAGGGTTCCAGTGCCTGGATTGCTGAGCACTCTGACACCGATTTTTTTTTTTTTTTTTTTTTTTTTTGTGGTACCAGGGATTTAACTCAGGACTTTGAGCTTGCCAGGCAGGCACTTATTCCACTGAGCTATATCCCTGGTCCCTCTGACACCGATTCTAAAGAACAAATTCTCTATGCAAGCACCATTCTGGAACTTGCTGTGGCCACTGCCTCTATTCTGAAACCTGAGGCTCTGCAGCTTTCCCCTTGAGGTAAAGTCCTTCATCCTTGTAATTCAGAGCCTACAAAAGGTAGAGACCTGCTGCTTTCTGTGATGCCCTCAAGTCATCTTTTCCATTCTGTTGTTCATTCTCTGCAATGGAGATCCTCTCAGCTCTTGTCTTTGCATTCACAGCTTTATTGGAGCTTCCTTTCTGGCCAGACTCAAAACATTTTAAATCATCCTTCTGGGATCTTTGCTCTTGATTCTCAAAACAAGTCTGTCTAAAAGTCCCCAACAATAGCCATGTCACTGCCTCAATATTTGACTGCATTGAGATTTCTTTTACAAAATTAACTAGCCCACTGTGCTTAATTTCAGTCTCAAGCAAAGTCTCTCAATAGGAAAGAAATGCACATAAACTTTCTGCCAAGCCATAACACAAATTATCTGGAGTCCAACAACCAATGCAGTCCTTCTTCCCAGCCAGGTCTTTATAGAGGCAGGCTATCAGTCTTCTCATCTTCTTAGCTCTCCCCACAATCCCAAACAGAACAGCTGAAGCTTTTCTAGCTCTTCACAAGTAGGTAACATCTCTAAATCTTTCCTGTATAAGCCATTCCCAAAAGCTTGTACTCCATATTATCTCATGCTGGTACCAAATTCTGTCTCAGTTAGTTTTACTTGTTGCTGGGACAAAATACTGAACATCCAAAATTAGGAAAGGAAGGTTTACTTAGCTCACAGTTCGTGGAGGTTTCAGTCTATATTCAGCTGGCTCCCTGGCAGAGAGGCACATGGCAGACAGCAATAGTTCACAGCAGCAGAAAACAGTGGAAGAGCAAAGTGAAGGGGTACAGCTACAGCTTCTGGCAAGCTTTTCTCCCCTCCTTATATTGTAAAACAAGCTACCTTGGGGCTGGGGGTGTAGAACTCAATGCCCATGTCCTCCTCTTGCACAGGATGAGGATGTTTACAAACCAAGAATCCTGGCTTCCTGCTGAGTCACTTAATTAAATTTCTAAACATGTCAAGTTGACACAATGTATCAACAAATACAACAAATGCCAAACTCACTAAGAGAAATTAGAGAAACAACACATTTCAAAATAGCATTCCAAAATAGGAAATGTCTAGGAATCAATCTAATGAAGGAAGTAAAAGACCTCACTGGACACTGAAAACTACAGTACTCAAAAAAAGAACAGATACGATGTCAGACAATGTAAAGATATTTTGTTCCTGGGTAGGGAGAGCAACCAATATAGTGAAAATGGCCATACTTCTAAAATTGCCATACATATTTCAATGTAATCTGATCAAAATTCCAACAGCAGAGCTACATCCCGTGCCTTCCACCCGCTTCAATCGTTTGCTTTGGTAGCTTGTCAGGCCCCCAGCCGCCAGCATGGTGAAGCAGATTGAAAGCAAAGATGGCCTTTAAGGAAGCCTTGGATGCTGCAGGAGATAAACTTGTAGTAGTTGATTTGTCAGCTACATGGTGTGGGCCTTGCAAAATGATCAAGCCTTTCTTTCATTCCCTGTGTGAAAAATATTCCAACGTGGTGTTCCTTGAAGTAGATGTGGATGACTGTCAGGATGTTGCTGCAGATTGTGAAGTCAAGTGCATGCCAACCTTCCAGTTTTTTAAAAAATGGGAAGAAGGTGGGTGAGTTTTCTGGTGCTAACAAGGAGAAGCTTGAAGCCACCATCAATGAGTTGGTCTGTGTTTTCTGAAGAACGTGACTGGAAGCAGATAAAGAAGAAAACATATCAAGAGCAAAACCATGCATTTATGTACACAGGATGAATCAGATACTGGTCTCAAGAACCTTCAAAATGTTCATCATATTGATCATAGCACTATGTAACACTAAAACTATGCTTGGAATGCATGTCACTCTTGTCTTTTTGATGTGTACTGCTCCCGGTATAAACTCAGTTACTGTCATTCTCTCTCTCAAGAGTAGTACTTGAAAATAAGAGACTGGGCCAAATACCATAGTCTTGACAGGCTATAATTTTGTATTTCATTGAATTTCCAAATATCGCAAAGCTTTTCTGCTGGAGGGTTAAGAATGTAAGTTAACAGACCAAAAATTGGAGAAAAAGAAGGGCTATGAGGATAGCCAATATTTTGGCCCTAGCCCTTCAAGGTCAGTAAGGGCTCAGGATATAAGAGAACCTGTGCTGTAATATCCTATAACTCAGAGGTATCCCAAATTTCCTGGTCAAGGAGATTATGGGACCTCAGAGGAAAGGGATAAATGAACTATAGTGCACCTAAGGAGAGTCACCCATAGAAAAACATTCTCTCAGGCTTTCACAGAAAGCAAACTGGTCAAGCAATGGCCGTGACTCGTCCCAAAGGCTGACACTAACAACAGTTCTACAAAGTACTGTATATGGTCCCAAACTTAATCCTGAGGGCATCTGACCCTGCAAGATACAAAAAAAAAAAAAAGAATGTTTTGTTATACAGGTCTTGCTTCGACTTGCCCTTGATCACCCAACAAGAAAAAAAAAAAGCTTAATTACAATGCATGAAACACAGAGCTAGATTGGTGAGATGAACTTTAGGAGGCTTAGATTCAATAGCTTCCAACATTACAAGCTTCACTGGTGGTCCACTGCAATTGCAGAATATTTGACTGTGTATGCATTTGCTTCCTCTTAGTCCAAAGAGAAGAATTTTCTTTTCCTTTCTTCTTTTTTTTTTCTATTTTTTTTTCTTCTTAGAAACAATAGGGAGGTGGGTCATGCCCACACACTGTGCTCTGTAGAACTATTGTGAGGACAACATGCAATATGTCAACTTTTTTTTAAAAAAAAGGGGGGAAAAGAAAAAAAAATTAATGTTGATTGAATGGGTTAATGTTTAATTGTTTGATCAATTTTTTATACCTATATCTATTAATCTAAACTGATCTGATGATGGAAATATGTAATATAACCATTGTTAAATTTAAACAATAAAATATTAATTAAAAAATTCCAACAGCATATTTCACAAAATTTTAAAAATCTTAAAATTAACTCAGAACCAAGAGTGACCTAGAGTATCAAAAGCAATTCTGAACAAGAAAGGCAAAGGGAGTTTCACAACGCCTGACTTACAAAACTACTGTGATAAAAACAGCATAGTACTGGAAATAAAAACAAACCTAAGGATCAACGGAACAGATCAGAAGATGCAGAAACAATTCCAGACATATTCAGACACCTTATCATTGACAAAAGAGCCAAACAACTTCACTAGAAGATAGCCTCTTTAATAAAATGGTGATGGAAAAACTGTTATTGCATGTGTTGAAGATAAAAACTAAAAAAGTCATGTCTTTCACCATGCACTAAAATAAAAATGAATCAAAGATCTAAATATTAAAACAGAAACTAAATCCACTGGAAGACAGAATCAGTAGAATTCCTGAAGACATTGGTATAGGCACACTTTATGAACAAAGCTCCAATTGCACAGGAACTATCACAAAGAATCAACTAGGATCTGATCTTAAAGTCTTTTACAGAGCAAGAGGAACCAACAGAATGAAGACAGAACTGACAGGACTACTATACTTTACTTTCTTCTGGCAAAGGAATACTATCCAGAATAGTATTCCTTTGCCAGAAAACAGAACTCAAAAAATCACATTCCCCCAAACTTAAAAATCCAATCCAAAAACGGACATGTGAGATGAATATACACTTCTCAAATGAAGTAAAAGCGCAAATAAATATATGACAAAATGCTCAGCATAACTGCTCATTTGAACACTGAAAATTTAAAAATAGCTAAGGTTCCATCTCACTCCAGAAAGAATGGAACCAGTAACAAATGCTGATGGGGCTGTGTACAAAAAGGAACCCTTCTTCATTGTTGGTGGAAATGCACAGTGGTGCAAGCACTGTGGAAAACACTAGAGATTCCTGAAAAAACTAGAGGTTCCATTCAAGCCAACTATTCCCTTCTTGTTAACTTCCTGAAACAATTAAAAGCAAAATACCACAATGATATATATACAGTTCATAAGCAGCACAGTTTGTAATCACTAAATCTTGAAAATAACCCAAATTCCCATCAACCAATGAAGGAAGAACACGTGGGTTTTTAATTTTGATTTATTTTGTTTTTGTTTTTGTTTTTGAGACAGGGTCTCTTTGTATAGTTCAGGCTGGACTTGAGCTCAGTTTTGTAGCCCAGGCTGGTCTCAAACTCTCACCAATCCTCCTGCCTCAGCCTCCCAAGTGCTGGGATTACAGGCATGCACCACCACACCTGGCCACCACACCTGGTGGGTTTTTATATAGTGGGATATTACTCTGGCATAAAGAAGGTAAGTTCGGTATATTTCTAGCTAATGGATATACCTTGAGACCACAATCAGAAATAATTCAGAGGCACATACGTAAATTGCCTAGTTTCTCTGGTATGAGAAGTCAAAAGTGTAAATAAGGATGAAAGTATACGATATTGGGGGGGGGGGGGCGATACCTTGACAGTTTAAGCTCCTGCCTGGCAAGCACAAGGACCTGATATTGATCCCCAGTACCACATCCCATGCTGTCCCTGGAAGCTGGGCATGCTGTATGGGCCGCCAAAAACAGGCATGGTGGCACACACCCATAATCCCAGCCCTAGGAAGGCTGAAATAGGAAGATCACTACAAGTCTGAGCTGTGTAGCAAGACCCTATACCAAATAAATAATTTTTTAAAAATAAAATAAATAAAAAAGATATTGGAAAATGAGAAGAAAATGTCCAATTGAGAAGAAAAACCAGGGAAGGGGGTGGAAAGGAAAAAGGAAAAAATAAAAGGAAAATATCACAACAAGGCTTTATAAGTAAAGGGAAAGAGAAGCTAAACAGAAGGAAGGGGAATGAGAAAAAATGAAGAAGCAAATATATCAACTACTGGTATAAATTCCCTATGATAAAATCTATTATTCTGTATATCTAAAATGTACCAATAAAGTTAAATAACTCTGTCCATCACCTGAGGAATGGATGAAAAACATATGGTATTTTTACACAATGAAATATTTCTCAACTATAAAGAAAAACAAACTTGAAGCCTTTGTAATTAAGTGGATGCAACTTCAGGCTACACTCATAAACGAAAAAAAAAACAGATCTACATGTATAAATATCATAGTCTCTCTAGCATAAAACCTCAAAAGAAGAAATAAAAACTGAAAGGTATAACACACACAGTTAAATGGAAAGCAACATAACTTAAGGATTAAACAACAAAGAGAGAGGACATAAGGTACAGGCAAAACCATACATGTATATATACAAGTTGGATAAGGCAATACTTCTACGAATTTCCATCAGGTTTTTGAAAATAGAAGTTAATGGGTAGAATTCTCACACTGATTCTCTATATTGATATCTGTGAAATAAGCAACTACACTGAGGACAGCAAAATATAATACTAAAACCATGCTTGAAATACCTCTCATCTTGGTGTTCTACATGGGTACCATTTCTAATGTCATATTATTACTGTACTCTCTTTAAATTTTTTTAAAAGATAATAAAAGAAAATGAGAGTCAAAAACAAAAATTTAAGATTTCTTTAAAGAATATGGTAGTATTCAACTATATGCCCCATCTTGCATAACTACATGTTAATCTGAACAACAGTTAGCAATAAAAATAGATAATATATCAATCACTGTTAATCAGCTATTCTTGTTTTGAAAATCTGTAACCTACATATTGTTACACGTTACCCTGTTTCTGTCTTTGCTCTTGATCTTCTTGCTCTTGTTTTTACTCTTCAAAATAAAATTATAACAAAAATTTAAAAATTCAACTGCTAAACTGTTAAACTCTCCTAGAATGCCCAAGCCACAACCCAAATTCTACTTATTTACTGCAAAGTGCCTACATTACAATTAAACCTAAATACTGAGTTTTTAATTTAGAAAAGCTTATATATTAACTTATTTTGCTGTAAAAGACAAGTAACACATGTGCTATAGGTTCACCACCACTCACATGACCCCTATCTTGATTTATTTAAATGTAATTTTATGCTTAGAATGCTTGTCAGTCTTGTCTTTTAGATTTGTGTTGCTTCTAATGTAATTACAGTTACTGCTACAAAAAATTTTAAAAATGTAATTTTACTTTTATAAGAGGTAAAACAGATTATTTTTGAAGAATGTGGGGGGAAAAGTCTTTATACTATTGTTGGGGATGTCAGCCATTGTGAAAAACAATATGGAGGCTCCTAAAGAAATGAAGAACAGAGCTACTATTTGAGCAGACTCAGCAATCACTCATCTTGATGGATATTTAGAAAATGAAACCATTACCTTATAAAGATGTCTACATTCCCACATGTACAGCATCAGTACTCATACTAGCTACTTAAAACACAGAAATAATCTAAGTATCTATCCAGAGAAGAACAGTATTATTACTCATCTTTTCTCTCCTATAACAAAATGCTTGAGAGATGCTATAGATTTATTTAAATCACAGTTTTGGAGGTTCATGTCTAAATAATATAACACAGACTCTAATCTCAGCATCACCTCTTGGTTCCTTCAACTCATAGTGGAAGTGTGTATGAGACAAGTGGTCACATCAAGCTAGGAAGCAGAGAGCTGGAAGAAGCTAGCTTTGCTCCTTTTATAACAAACCTCCATAGAAATTCAGTAAGTGATAGGATAATTGCTTTCTGAAAGCATGCCTCAATAACTCAACAACTGACACTAGGCCCCAACACTTTTTAAGTTGAAAGACATTAGTTACTTTACTATTAAAGTGTTTTAGAAGTTTGATGTTTTCTCTTCTCTTTTAAGGGAATACAAAATGGTTTAAAAAATTAGAAACGATACAGAATTTCACTAAAGAAAATAATAGGAATTCATCAATGTTTACTGTATTGTATGATGTCATCTTCAAATTAGCTGCTCAGATACAAACATGCAAAACTGGTTAAAAATTTATAGGAAATTAAACAGAAGAAAAAATATTTAAGCATTAACTTCTTTCAATAGAGCAGCAGAAATCAGCAGTACAATTATCCACCCCATCCTGCATACATATCTTTTTTCCCTTCTTTCTTTTCTTCTTTTCCTCATTGGTTTTTCCTTCCCACTGAACAGATTCTTTCCTTTTCACAGTATCCATTGTACCTTTCCATTACCTTTACTCTCTCAGGTTCTTAACACTAGTGAATCAATACAATGTGTACACATGTGGGTCTGACTTCACTTACCAGTATGGTCTCCAGTTGCATCCACTTACCTAAAAAAAGCCTCAAATTTATTTTTATAGCTGAGTAATACTCCACTGTGTAAAAATACCACATCTTTTTTATCCATTCCTCAGTTGATAGACATCTGCGCTCTTTTCAAGATTCTGCTGACAAATCGTGCTACTAAAAACATGGGCGCATATAAATCAGAGTGGTATGTTTTCAGTTCATTTGGAAAAATACCTAGAAGATGGCCTTCTTAGCTTTTTGAGGAATCTCCACAAAGATTTCCACGGCGACTGTACTCATCTACACTCTCATTGAGAGTGGAGAAAGGTACCTTTTTTCCCACAGCCCCATCAGCATTTGTTATTGGTTGATTCCTTAATGATAGCAATCTTTTCTGGGATAAAATGGAATCCCAGTGTTATTTTAACTTGTATATACTGATCAGTGATCTTGAACATTTTCTCATTTATTTATTTTCCATTTGTATTTCATTCGTGAAGTGTATATTCATCTCATTTTGGATCAGGTCTTTGAATTTGAGGAGCCTGATTTTCTTAATTCTTTGTATGTTCTAGATAGAATGTCTTTGTCTGAGGGACAGTCTACCATAATTTTTTTCCCAATTCAAAGGTCAACTATAATTTTTTGCCAATGAGTTTTGCTTTTACTCTGTTGGTGATTTGTTTTGATTTGAAAAAAATTAAAAGATGAGATCCCAGTTATTAATTCTTTTGAAGTTATTTTCTCATGCAGTTTGGTTTTTGTTCATAAACTCTCTACCTACCCTTACTTCCTTAAAGATTTCTACCTACTTTCTGCTCCAGATGATTTAGTGTTTCAATTTTCATATTTAAATCTTTGATCTATTTTGACTCTACTTTTGTGCATGGTGATAAACAGGGGCCTAAGTTTACCCTTTCACCTGTGAAAAGTCAGTTTTTCCAGCAACATTTTGGAGAGACTTTCTTCCACTGAACATGTTTGGCCTTTTTGTCAAAGATAAGGTGGCTGAATGTGTTTTTAGTTGTATCTGCATCTTCTAATCTGTTCCATTGATTCTCTGGTTTGTTTTTGTGTCAGTACCATGCTGATTCTATCACAGTAGCTGTTACGGTTTGTGTCTAGTTGTCCCCCTAAAGTCTCATGTAATCACTAGAGCCAGCTTCTACAGTTTGAGATTAATTCATGATTCAATCCTGGTATTACAGTTCTGAGTGCTATACACACCATTGGGTGGATAATCTGTATACAATATGAGAACGGCAGAGAGACTTGTTAGCTCTTGCAGCTACTGCTCCTCCCATTGATTTTTGCTATTTTCTTCCACCATGAACAGCTGCCCCTGCTATGTACCACTCTGGCTTAGAGCCAACCAAATATGGACTGAAACCTTTCCTAACTGTAAGCTAAATGAACCTTTCCTTCTTTAATTTTGGGTGTCAGATATTTTGCCTGACAATGAGAAAAGTAACTAAGAAAGTAGCTTTATAGTATAATTTCAAGTAATAGACTGCGATGTCTCTTGCTGTTCCTGTTGTATAGGATTGTTTTGGCTATTCTAGGTCTCCTCCTGTTTAAGATGAATTTTAGCTATGTTTTCTCTACATCTGTGAGGTATACTAAGAGTATCTTAGTTAGGACTGCATTGAATCTGTATAACAATTTGGGGAATATGACCATTTTCACAATGTTGCTTTTTCCTCTCCAGAAACAAGAAATATCTTCCTACTTTCTGAAATCCTCTTTGGTCTCTTTTTCAGAGTACTACAATTTTCACTTATATATTTTACTTCCCTTATGACACTGATTCCTAAGTTTTGTTTTGTTTTTGGATGTTGTTAAAGGCATAGTTTCCCTAATTTGTCTTTTGGCACATTCACTGTGTATACAAATGGTATTGAGTTTTCAGTGTTGACTTTGTATCCTGCTATGCTTCTGAATTTTATTATTAAATTTACAAGTCAGTGGAGTATTTGGAGTCTTCTATGTAGAGTATCATGTCATCTGCAAATAGTGATAATTTTTCTTCCTTTCTAGTCATTACTTTTTATTTCTCTCTCTTGTCTAATTGCTCTTAATAATGTTTCCAGAACTATACTGAACAGGACTGGTGACAGTGGACGTCCTTGTCTAGCTCTTGTCTTTAAGGTAAAGGCTTTCAGTTTTGTGCATTTGTATGATGTAGGCTGTTGTTTTCTGATAGATGGCTTTTATCAGGTTGACATAAAGATCATCTATTCTGATTTTCTGTAGAATTTTTATCATGAATGAGTGTGCTTTTTTCTGTATCTACTGAGATGTTCATGTGACTTTTGCCTTGTACTCTGTTGAGATGGTGTATTACCTTTATGAATTTACCACTGAACCACCCCCTTGCATTCCCAGGATGAATCCCACTTGTCATGATGTATAGTCTTCTTGATGACTTCCTGCATTCTGTTTGATAGCATTTTATTCAAGATTTTTACATGTATGTGCATTAAGGAGGCTGACCTATAGTTCTCTTATTTTGGTTGGGTCTTTCTGTTGTTTAGGAATCAGTAATGCTTGCCTCCAGGAATAAGTTAGGGAGAACTGCTTCCCTTTTAATTTCAATGAAGAGTTTGAGAAGAATTAGCATTAAATCTTCTCTAAACTTCTTTAAAATTGAGTTGTGAATCCATTAGGACCTGGGTTTTCTTTGTGGACAAGTGTTATATTGCATTTTTGATTTTGTTAACTGATATTGAGTTATTCAGAATTTTTATATCTTCTTGATTTAGCTTTGATGATTCATATATATCTAGGAATTTGTCCATTTCCTATGTATTTTCCATGTTGTGAGAGTAAAGATTTTCAAAGTGGGTATTAATAATCTTCTCAACTTCTATAGTGTCTGTAGTGATTTAACTCTTTTTATTCCTTATTGCATGAATTTGGATTTTTACTTTCCTTTTTTTGACTAGAGATTGACTAGAGATTAATTTAATTTATTCTGTCAAAGAACCAACTCTTCAATTCAATAATTCTTTCTATTGTTTTCTTCAACTCAACAGCATTTACTTCTGCTGTGATCTTTATAATCTTCTGCCTTCTTTAGGCTTTAGTCTTGATTGCTCTTCTCCTAGGAGCTTGAGGTATAGCACAATAGTTTATTAGGGCTTCTGTTTTCCTAATGTAAGAATCTGCTGCTATAAATTTCCCTACTAAGACAGTTTTCATTACATCCCACAGGTTTCAGTAAGTTCTGGCTGCATTTTCATTTGAATGTCATTTTGTTTAAATTCTTCTTTAATTTCATCTGTGATCCACCTATAATTCAGGAGAGTGTTATTTAATTTCTGTATGTTTATGGAAGTTTTGCTGTTTCTTTTGTCAATAATTTCGAATTTCATTTGCATTATGGTCAGATAATATGCAAGGACATGCCCCAACTCCTAAGTTAGTTTTCCACCATCTTCCAATACCACCACCATGGGAACAAAAGATTTAAATCATATGACTCTTTGGGGAATACAAATAAACATATCCACACCATAAAAAACTGATAAAGAAACTCTGGTGTGTGTGTGTGTGTGTGTGTGTGTGTGTGAGTGTGTGTTGGCATGTGTAACAATTTATATTCAGTTTTAAAAGAGAAAGGGATGCTGTCAACTGCTACAACATGAGAGAAACTGGAAGGCATTATGCTAAGTGAAACAAACCAGACTCAGAGAGATAAGTATTATATAATCTCACTTACATGTAGAATATTTAAAAAGAAAAGAAACAGCTAAGTGCATATAGAAAATAAAATGAAGGGCTGGCCAGATCGCTCAGTGGATTAAAGTGCTTACTTAGCTACTTAGGCAGAGTGCGTAGTGACACCCGGTAGACCCTGTACCAAATACAAAAAAGGGGGAGAGAGAGAGGGAGAGAGAGAAGAGAAGAGAGAGAGACAGACACAGAGAGAGAGACAGAGAGAGAGATACAGAGAGAGAGAGAGAGAGAGAGAGAGAGAGAGAGAGAAGAAAATGGTAATTACTAGGAACAGGGGAAGACAAAATGAGATTCAAGTCAAAAATAGTTGCAAGGGCTGTGGAAATAGTTCAGCAGTTTAAGCACCTGACTGGCAATTGCAAGGATCTGGGTTTGATCCCTGGTACTGCATGTTGTGCCAACCCAGGAACCTCAGGTGCATCATGCTGGCCAATGAAACAGAGTATAGCAGCACACACCTGTAATCCCAGCACTGGGGAGGCTGGGACAGGAAGATCACTACAAGTCTGGGCTGTGTAATAAGACACCAAATAGATATAGATAGACAGATAGACAGACAGTTGCAGGGAAAGAAAATGCTCAAAAGAAAAAAACAACTAGAATGTGGCAAAGGAAAAAAGAAAAATATGTACATATACACAAGATAGCTACTTGTACTACTAATTTCTATTGGTTTACTGAAAGAACAGTTAATCCTTAATTGTTTCATCAATTTTGCATGCCTCTATCTGGTAATCTTTAAAATTGTAAGATTAAAAAAAAGTCTAGAGAAGTAATGTACAATATGAAGACTAATAATGCTATATTCAAGATTTCTGCTAAAAAAGTATATCTTAAGTTCTCTTGTCACAGAAAAGAGTAACTCCAAGATGACTGATATACTAATTTGTTTGCCTATCGCAAACATTTCACTAAATATTCAAAAACCTCATGTTGCAGTCCTTAAGGATATTTAATAAAAATAAATTTTAAAGTGAGATATTTACTATTTGAACACTCTACCCTTGCATTTACTTTTCCATACCAGGATTAAATAAAATTCATGGAAATAGCCATATTATTGTAAACTATACGTATATGTGACAATTAATAGAGCCAGATTTAATTATTACCTGTTTCACTTACTAATATTGTGATGTTGGATAAGTTCTCTACCTTCTCTGAACCTAAATCTGTTTATCTAATTAACAAATTGTGGTGGCTAAAGTGTTTCCACTTCCCATTAGTGGATGTTCACATCTAATCTCTAGAATCTCTGACTATATTACACAGCAAAGAGAATTAAGGAGGTAAATAACATAAATGTTGCTAATTAACAGAGCTGAAAATAAAGGGAAGATCCTAAATTACCAACATGTGTCAAAGTAATGAGAAGGGCCCTTAAAAGATAAAAAAGGACATAGAAAATTCAGAACCCAGGAGGAGGCACTGTGAGAAAGACCTGACTAACTATTGCTGGCTTTGAAGATGGAGGATGCTACAAACTAAGGAATGTATGCTACCTCTAGAAGTTAAAATAGACAAGCCAACTGACCTCCCTCAAAACCTTCAGAAACAAATACAGCCCTGCAGAGATATTTACACTGGGTTCCTAACACAGTTTCAAAACTATAAGATGATAAATGTGTGTTGTTTAAATCACAGAGGTTTTTTGTTTTTCTTTTTGTTTTACGGTAGGAACACAAGTAAACACATTGTCTTCATAAAGTGCAGTGGAGATGAATCAAGAAAATATATATAAAGTGCCTGAGTGCTCTCAACATAGGAAACATTTAAATAGTTGCTATTAATATTTTTAGTCCTGGGGGCCAGAGAGATGGTTCAGCGGTCTAAAGTGCCTGCTTAGGAAAGCTTAGGCAACTTCAGGGACCAAGGTTCCAAACCTAGCACCACATGCTGCACCAGCCCCACCCCACCCCCAGGGCAGGCTGAGCTGGTCACAATTATGTGTGTGTGTGTGTGTGTGTGTGTGTGTGTATGTGTGTGTGTAACCATTAATACGATGAAAATGAAATAACAAAACAGAAAGAACATCAACTGAGTTCTAGAATTTACCAACTCTGTACCCTAAGACACGTTAACATTTACAGGACTCAGTTCCCTCACACACTAAAACCAGTCTCCCAAGTTCCTTCAAACATTCTGAAGTTCCTTGTAGCTCTAAAATTTTATGATTCTAAAATCTATTCTGTATTGACATACGCTACCTATTGCTAATTCAGAAAATTAGCTAAATAAAAATAGACAAAGCAGTTTTCGTTTTATATTTCAACATTTTCAATATTTCATATGGCTGAGTTATAACATTATAAAGTTGAGTCATGGTATAAAAGTCATGGGCTGTAAGCATGGAAAAACAGCTACTGTTTAAAGACCTCAGAGTCAAACTAAAATAATAATAGTATTTTCTTGAATAACATATATTCCCACATATTACCTGTTATTCTTTAATAGTTTCATTGAGATAGTTCATTTTTGTAAGTACATACACTTCATCCTCCAATTATCCATACAAAGTATACAATGTAATGATATTAGTATATTCACAATGTCCTACAAACATGACCATGGTTGTAGAACACTTTCAAACCTCCAAAAAGAAATCCCTTATCCATTATCAGTCACTCCCTGTCTTCTCTAATCGTTTCAGCTCACTAATTGACTTTGTTTCCATTTTATAGATATAGAATCATACATGGCCTTTTACATTTGGCTTTTTTCCACTTAGCACAATGTTTCAAAATTTATTCATGTTATACTACCATCACTAGTCCCATCATTTTGTGCTGAATAATATTTTATTATATAGATATGGTACATTATGCTCATCTATTCCTCCACTGATAGACATTTGGGTGGTTTATACTGTTTAGTGCCTAAGAATAAGATCACCATAAACACTCATGGGCAAGTTTTGTGTAGTTGCTTTTATGGGCAGATACTTAGGACTAGAATTTTCAAGTAATAGATGGTAACTCAAAGGTACAGTCTAACCTTTTGAAGAACTATCAAGGTGTTTTCCAACATGACTGCTCAATTTACATTGCTACCAGCAATGTTTAAAGGTTCCAATCTTTCTACATTATTACCAACACTTTTTTAAATAAAACTTGTGCAGTCATATGGTATTTTCTATTGTTTTCATTTGTTTTTTTTTCCTAAGACTAATGACACTAAATGTCTTTTCACATGTTTATTCACTTTTATAAAAATTCTTTAGAGATCCTTTGCCCATTTTTACTCGAGTACTTTTCCTTTTATTTCTAAGTTGTAAGAGTTCTTCATAAAAGCTGGATGCAAGCCAATTATCAGATAATATGGTTTGCAAACACTTTCTGCTATTCTGCCCATCATATATTCTTTGTGTAGCCACATGCACTAACAAGACTCTGTACTTCTATCCCAATTTTTCACAGAGAATTGGAAGAATTTGTAGATTATATGACTGCACAGACTTGTCAACTGGCAGACACTAAAAAATCTTACTGCTATGCTCCTATTTTTAATACGAAGAAGCCATATAATGGTAGCAACATTGTAGCAGCACACTCAAGAAAGTTCCCTCCTTCAAACCTGAAGGTCTCATCTGTGACAGAATGTTATTTCTATATTCACTCACTCAAAAGACAATAGGTTTAATGTACATAATGTTATGCCAGGATACATCAGTGAACATGACCAAATCTTTGCCTCATTTGTGTTATAGTTTTGCAAAATCCCTAGTGGTGAGGCTAGCCTTTTTTTTGTTGTTTGTTTTGAATGAGGCTAGCCTTAAATCAAATCCTTTGTAATAAACAGTCATGACAAAATTTTAATACTGGTATCTCAAGATCTACCTTCAACTCATAAAACATTACAAGGGTTAAAGGCAAGTGATGTGGCTAGGGAGAGAGCTTAGTCATCTGAGCGCCTCCTAGCAAGTGCAAGAACCCGGGTTCAATCCTCAGTACTGCATGCTGTGGCCCAGAGTGTGCCACACTGGCCACTGAGACAGGGTATGGTGGCACATGTCTGTAAGGGGGGCTGCAATAGGAGGATCACTATTTGTCCGAGCTGTGTAGCAAGGGCCTGTCCCAAATAAATAAAGAACTTAAAAAAAAAAAAAAAAGGCAAGTGATAGTCTTTCTCTTTTTATATATCTAAAGAATCAAACATTTTATAAACTAGGAAAGCCTTGAGTATTACTCCAGTTACAAGGTTAGCACCTAGTTCTTACAAACCTCTTTTGTCATGAAGCAATGTTTACTCTAACAGCATTTATCAAAATTAAATTTGACTAAAAGAAGAAAATATTATTTTATGTTTAACCAGAGACTAAATCATAGCCTAGTCCTATTCCATGTTGAATAAAAAAATGTTTAATATCCTCATTAAACATTAAAATACAAAAGTAAATAACTATAAATATGACAACTTAAAAATGTATTTCTAACTATTTCCACCAAACTAGTCTTTTTTATTTTTTTGTATTTTAGGGAAGGGCCTACAGGGTATTTTAGGGTCTCACTACTACATCAGACTCATAGTGATCCACCTGTTTACAGCTTCCCAAGAGCTGGGATTACATGTGTGAGCTACAAACTAGTCTTAGCAAAAAGCAGAGAGATCTAATCTCCTGAAGACTGAAACTGAAAGCAAACCCAAAGTGACCAATACAAACTTTAAATTTCTTCATGATGTAGTTTTTTCCTCACAGTTCCATGTAAATATTACTTTCTAAACTGTAACATATCTATTAAACATCTTAGTGTCAATAAAAGAATTTAATGAGGACTGATATCTATGACCTATAATTAGAATAACATTAATTCTTACTATACTGTTTTAGCAAATTAAGTAACAGTCAATGAATAAAACACTCAGAAAGAGGTGTTATGCCTGCTACATTGTTCTGAGTGCCCTCAGCACTACTCTGTAATGCAGGGGGACAGGCAATATCTGGCAAACGGTGGTGTGCCTTCAGATTAAGATATAGGTCACACTAGGAAAGCATAACCCAAGGTAATGGAGGGACTCCCTGTGACAAGAAAGGCAAAGTCACATTCCATGCAGGCCTTTTTACCCTGTGACCTGGCAGCTGTCCCAGAGTTACTTCAGGGATCAGAGGCTCAACTTCCAACCCTCACTGTCCTCACTGAGGACAGGGAGCTTACACACTCAGTTTATACTGAGAGTATCTAAGCAAGTTTTCTGAAAAGTGAAAACTATAGATCTGAAAGTGAGTAAGGCAAAATGTCATATAATCTGAAAGCTAAGATGAGGACAAAATGGGAATGAATAATGAACTGAATAAGAAGTACATCAAAAACAGGAAAGGGTGTGGTATAAGCCAAGGGTTGGGGTCAGGCTTTTATCCACAGAAAAGAATGCCTATTGTGCACTAGGTATGTTTGCTTAAAGGAGCAGCAACAGGATACTTCACCTGGGATCACTCCACGGCTGAGACTTCAAATGCCAATGTGCAACTTGGGTGCCAAACTCTTTCATCTTCCTGACTCTCAACCCTCAATGCCAGTCAGTTCTCCAAAAGGTGGCCAGTATGAGCCCTCAGAAGAATAAGATCAATCAAGTCACTGCTCTGATGTACATTCTTCCAATTAATTTCCCATGACAGGAGTAAAATTGTGAATCCTTCCAGCAACCCTAATTATTTCCAATAATATGCTTCCAACTGACTACTTTTCCTCCCTCACACTCCCTAGCGCCAAGGTCATTCTTCAAGTCAACCCCTATCAAGGCTTTGCATAAGTGAGCACATTTTCCTTACCCAAAAATCCCCTCCCCTGTAACTATACTGCTTGGTCCCTGACTACATGCAAGTATCTGCTCAAACACCACTTCTTCCAAGAGTCTTCATGATCTATTATTTAAAGTATTATCTATACCCTGTAATGTTTCGTTTTCCCTCAGAAATTTTACATAGAAAATGCTTGTTTGTACTCCTCCACTAGAATTAGGCTCTATATACATATAAACTGTGGGGATCACTGCTTTGATCCAGGCAGCCATAGCACCTAGAATAGTATCTGGGAGATAAATGCTCAATAAATACTTATTGAATGAACAAATGAACAAAAAAAACTTAATCTTAAATCTGTTTAAACTTCCTTTTTTTTTTTTTTTTTTAACTTACCTCTTTTTGCTAATTTATTTAGCCATGCTTCAAGCTTCTTATCCAATATAACCTAAGATGTAACACTCAGCTTTGCCTTCTTCCTGGCCTTAAATTCTCTACTTCCTGGTTAGCTTGGCCTACTACATGCTGAAGGGTCAACTTAACCAGCTCCTTCACTCACACACTTGGACTGGAAATCACTGCTCTAACCAGCCCCAATCATACAGATTGGGGATCATTGGGACTGGGGACCCTGCAATTGCATGGTCTCCCAAATCCACAGGTCTCACTGCTGCCCATCTTTCTTTCTCAGATAACTATTTAGTTCCCTCTCATTTCTTATAGAATCAATACCAACTTTATACCACTTTCTTCAAACTTCCTATTCCCCTTTCCCTCAACAAATGACATCACCCACACAGAAATAAAAGAGGTTACGAGGTCAGGCCCCCTTAGTTCCATCTCTGACCAACAACCACACATACATTCTCACCTCCTTCTTGCCAGTAAGCAGGAAGGGTATTCCTCTTCCTGCCCGAAGTTAACCTTCAACCAGTACTCTGAAATTCAAGCCATCTACCTTCTAGAGGATCTGATGTCATCATTTATCTTCTTACTGCCTCTACATCTTCAATTTTTCTTTTACATTTCTTCACACTACATATAAATACTCAAATCTTTATCATAAAACAAATGAACAAAAAGAACATATGGCCAGAGGCTTTATGTCTCTCTCTCCCTCTTTCTACTTGTCCCTTTTCCTTCATAGCTAAATGTTTTGAAAAGAAATTTCGAGCTATTTTTCCTGCCCTTCTATTCACAACTTAACCTTCTGCAATATGGATGCTTCCTATAAGTCCAAAAACTGCTCTCCTTATAGCACAGGAAATTCACTGTAAATTTCCTAGACACCATCACTTTAATTCTAACATCTTAAAACTTGAAATGCTTATCTCAGCTTCCATATTATTTCTTTTTGGTGTTCTTTCCACTTTTCCAGCCCCTTCTTCCATATACAGTTTGTTATTGACTTTATTATTGATCTGAGAAAAGCTTATCTTTGAAGTACAGTAGTCAAAAGCATGGGCTCTGTCTTAAATGAATTCAAACTATCATAAGAGAAATTTAACTGAGTGGACTAAACATGGAAATGTATTTTCTCACAGTTCTGGAGTTTGGAATCCTAAGATCAGGATGTCAGCCTGGTCAGTTTCTCCTGAGGGCCCTTTTCTAGTTTACAAAATTATGACCTCATCTGAACCAAATTATTTATCAAAGGGCACATCTCCAAATATTATTACATTGCAGTTTTGGGCAACAACATCAGTACACACAGTGGGATGTGCAGTGAGCAGGCCTGGGTAGAACTTCAGTCTACCAACAACCAATTATGTGACTATGGAAAGAGAATTCACTCTTCCAGGGTCTTACCTTACTCATCTGTAAAACAGGAATAACAGCAGATACCCATTAGGCTGTTGTAAGGAAGGGATGAAAATAATACTTATAAAACCCTTGGGACAGTACCTGACACACAGTAATCATTCAAAAAATACAAGTTGTCATTATTATTATTATTGTTATTATTACTATTAATCTTGTCATAGTTTTTACAATTATTCTCATCAGTATTGTTTGTTAAATTGTTCTAGATCTGGAGTCCTATCTAAAATAATTTAGCATAAAAAATAATTTCTATGAAAGTAGAGCATCTGTTGAAAGAAAATTACAAAGAACCTATGCTCCCAAAAGAAAGTAAATCCCTTTGTTGAATTTAAGTTTTGCTATATAAATAAAATAAAACTCCCTTATCCTTTTCTCTGCTGAAGCCCTGGGCTTGCTGCAGAAAGATTCTTCCTTTTCCATTATCCTCTCTGACCATATATAAAAGAGACATGGAAGACTATCCTGCTCCAAAGCGAAAGTAAAGATCTAATGCCTTACTTCTTGCTGGTGCAAATTTGGGAGCCAAAGGTTTCTTGAACACTGAAGTGCCAAACAACATCAAACAATTACAGGCTTTTGCAAGCTGTGTGCCCTATTTGGCAACATAATCCTCTCAAACACTGAACAGATCTGTTTATCTTCAGTCAGTGCAACAATAAAGTAACCACAACTAAGACTTAGTCATAAATATTAAATTTGTCAACTCTCTTTATTTGCTGGCACCTGTGGCAGATCCATTAAGTCCTCTCTTGATTAAAAGCCAGGTATCAAAAAATAAAATAAAATAAAAGTCAGGTATCTTAAAGTCATATGATTCTGGGCAAGATTATCTCATGACACTCTATTGACATCGGGATAGACCAGCTAGGGCCAGAGGTATAGCTAAGAACTAAGCACTTGCTTAGGGAAGCACAGGGCCAGGGTATAATCCCTGGCATTGCATGCCATGCTGGCCCCACTCTCTGGTAAGCTGAGCCAGAGATGGAGTCCAGGCATAGTAGCATGTACCTGTAATCCCAGCACTTGGGAGGCAGAAAACAAGAGTATCACTATGAGTTGGAGGTGCATAGTGAGACATTGCACAAAAACAAACAAAAAAAAGGATAGACCAGCAATAATAGACCTATGACTTGCATGTCCCAGTGGGCTACTTATGTCCCTGAAGTCTCTAAATGGTTCCTCATCACTGGGATAGACCATCTGACTTGAGATGTTCCTTTATATCAGATTTCAGACTCACACATTCAACTTGTTTTGTCTAATAAAATATAAACAAAAGTAACAGGTACCACTTCTAAGAGCTAAACTGCTTCGCCTTGTCTCTTTTTCTTGTCACAACAAATGGCAATTCCCCCACCCCAAAAGAAAAGAAAAAGAAATACTAATGAGCATAATCTTTCTTTAAATCTTAATCTTAGAATGACAAAGAATGTGAAACACAGCCACAGCCAACATACTATGAGTAAGAAACAAATTTCTGTTGTTATAGGAAATTGAGACTTTGTATTTGAAACTGAAGCTTTTATGTAGCTCAGCTGACTAGTTCAGGTTAAAAACACAAATCCTGAATTTAATTCCTGCCTGAACTAGCTTCCATTGTTGAGCCATGAATATCTAGCAGATGGTTCCTGAGAATGACAATCTTAGCTCTTACTGTTTGACACAGAAGCAATTTTTTTCCAACATGGTATTGTCCCATTGCAGTTATTTCTCTATTCAGTCCTTAAGCCGCAGGGAAATAACCTCAATTAATTATATACAATTAACTAACTATATACTTCCTCTGAATTCTAACAGTAAACCAGCTAATTTAGCCCTTATGTGATATTCTTTCATAGTTCCTTGTGAAAGCAGCAAAGGCTATACACAGCTGGTTGAGGAAGTGTGATCAGTAGTTGATTTTCCTCCAGATTATCATCCAGGGACCTAGAATGATTACTGCTCTGCTATCCTATCACAAGATTTATAGTTCTGGGTTCAAAATAAACAGTTGTTACTATAATTTTATTAAATTATTATAATTTCCTACATTCCAGTCAGCAGGGAAAAAAAGATAAGGTGGGTAAAGTCCAGGACAACTACCTTATGTTTAAAAAGATAACCCTAAACCAGGCATGATGTAGCACATTTGTAATCCCAGCACTTGGAAGACTGAGACAGGAGGATTTTTGAGCCCAGTCTGGACTATACAGTGCATTCAAGACCAGCCTGAGCTACATAAAGACCCTATCGCTAGACAGACAGACAGAGAACCCTGAAGCTGTACATGTCACTCTTGTTCATATCTAACTGAGCCAAAGCTAAACATACAGCCATACCTGTATGACAGGAAAAATTGAAATATAGAATCTCCACCAGAGTCAGCTAAACTGTATGGTTTTTAATATGAGGAGGAAGACTGAAGAAGAATTAGTTGTCTCTATCATACCCTCATAAAACCTATTCTCAGCAGTCCTCAGAGAGCTTCTTTTAAAGCATATTTCAGACTACAGATCCTCTATTCAAACCTTCCACTGCCTTCCTATTTCATTTAACATAAAAACCAAAGTCTTCAGCATGGCTTACTAGTCCTTACACACACGCCCATTATTTCTCTAGCTTCATTTCCTAATACTGGTGTTCTTCAGCTTACACTGGGGCTATGCCTCATACACTCATCATACATTAAAAGTAATCTGAAAAATATATTTAATATACCTAACATCAATTTACCAATACAGTTCACTGTAGAGTTACTATCAGTTGTTTCTATTTCAATCAAGTGACTGACTAGTTTTCCCAGCTCCCTGCTGCCACTCTCGTAGTTTGCCAAGGAGAGGCTTGTTCCACTGAGCTATGTCCCAGGCGCTGCTGCCACTCTCAGCTTTACAAAAGTACTACTGTTTTACACATGTCTAGTATGAAAAAAGTTCAAAATTAAAATTGCTTCTAAGAAATCCTTATTTCTTTTCACTGTTAAGTTGAAATATCATTAAATTAAATCATCAGAAATTCATTCAACAGAAGTCAAGGGTCATTTGTACTCTTCCCATAAAATAAACACCAAGTAGAGTAAAAAACTATATATGAAATATATAGCTATTAGCCATCTGCAGAAAAGTGTTAAAATTAAAATGTATTAGCAACCCTAGGTAATGAAATTATTTCTTGAACAAGGTCTCAAAAGTATAAACGACATGAATAAATTTTGATGGAATTGATTCTATCAACATTTAAGGAGTTGTTTTTCAACAAAGGATACCACAAAATTAGAAAACAGACAAAAATCCTGGAAGAATATGCTTGTAACCACTAAAAACACCAAAGGCTTAATATCCAGTAAGTGTTATAAAAAATACAAACTTGTTAAAAACTAAAAGAAAATACAGCTGAAATCTTTAGCTTTTCTGTTTTTTTTTTTTTTTTTTTCTCTTTTCTCAGAAGGATCTACAGGGTGTTCAGGGCCTCATTACTAGATTAGACTCATAGTGATCCACATATTGACCGCTTCTCAGGAGCTGGGATTACAGGTGCACACCACCACACCTAGTTGCAACTGAAATTTTGTTAAGGATAAAAACAAACAATTCATGGAAATTATGCTTACCTGGTAAAATTCAGGATACCTCACTAAATTTGAATTTCAGACAAATACTACTTTTATTCTGATATAAGAATATCCCAAACATTGTGTGGCACATTAATACTAAAAACTTACTTTTGGTTTACCTGAAATTCACATTTAATAAGGCATTCTAGATTTTTATTTGCTAAATTGGGCAAATATAAGTAAATTATATATGTCTAACAAGTACATGATAAGAAGCACAACTTCACTAATAAAAGAAATGAATGTAGCCGGGCGTGGTGGCGCATGCCTGTAATCCCAGCACTCGGGAGGCTGAGGCAGGAGGATCGGTGAGAGTTTGAGATCAGCCTGGGCTACAAAACTGAGCTCAAGGCCAGCCTAAACTGTACAGTGAGACCCTGTCTCAAAAAAAAAAGAAATGAATGTAATATTTAACCATTATATTAATATTATGGTTGATACAATGTGTCAACTTGAGTTTAAAAGTTTAAATGACTTAGCATGGATTGAGGCGCCTCACCATGTAAACATCTTGAGGTTGTGCAGAAGAGGGCAAAGAGATGGTTAGACTTGGTAGTCTACATACAATACAAGGGAGGAAGAGAGGCTTGCCCCCCCCCCAGCTCTGGTGAGTACAGAGATAATGGGTAGTAGCCCATATCTAAGGAAGAAAAAGAGACTTGCTGTGGCTCCACACATCTTTTGCTCTTACTGCTGTGCTTTCTTCTGCCCCCTGAACTACTGCCCCTGTGTTGGATCCCACTGGTTATGGACTGAAACCTCCACAAACTGTGAGCTAAATGAACCTTTCCTTCTTTAATTTAGGGTGTCAGGTATTTTTGTCTCAGCAATGAGAGAAAAGTAACCAAGACAATTAACAAAAACTAAAATATACACTTATATGGGAAAATCCTTTTTTTCTCCAATTCATAATAAAAGATCATCTCAGTATTTTGAAATCATTAGGCAATGAAGGCCAGACTACTCAGTACCTGTGTACAGAGAACAGATGGTTTTCAATCCATCTGTCATATTGTAGACAGAAAAAAAAAAAAATTCCAGTACCCACATTTGGCCATCAAAGATATTATTTTTCAAGAAAACTAAGGTACTCATTAACTATAAATTTATAAAGTTTAAATAAGGTTAAAAATATACAAATATAATATAGTAGGAAAACAATAACTTTCATGTACATAGGGGAAAAATTTAAGCTGAACTATTACATGAGAGAACAATTTGAAAAAAAAAACAAATATTAAATAACTGAAATAATTTATATAAATGGCCCTTTGACATAATAATTGAGGTAAAACGATTCAGATACTAAAATGCCTACCTTGCCATATAAAAGGCACAGAATATAACCAGTAAATCTTTTAAAATGGTAAGAAAAATTGCTAATTTTCCAAAAGTAATTGTTTCTAGCTCTAGTTCTAAAAAGAGCAACAACAGCAAAATTATAAATTCAACACCTATGAAGACTAATTCTGCAGGTACATGATATAACATAATTCCACAGAGTAAAAAATAAGCACAAAAGTAACATAATGTTTACCATATTAAAAATCTTCCCCAAGTAACATAATTCCTTTTAACTATATATAGGGATAATCAGGAAGCAGTCTGAGTTTCAGTGAAATAATTTTGAGACCTCTAGACAGAAGACAATTTTCATTATAGTCATTTCTTGTAGGGTTTCAGAAGAAATACAAAGCCAAAACTATATTAGCACAATAACTTATAGCAATAGGTGGGCCGGCAATATGGCTCAGTGGTGTAAAGTGCCTGCTTAAGCAAGCTTAGGCAAAGCACAGAGACCACGGTTCAATTCCTGACACCACATGCTGCACCACCCCCACTAGAGCTGAGGTGGCCAAAAGAAAGAGAGAAAGAAAGGAGAGAGAGGGAAAGAGGGAAGGAGGAAGGAAGGAGGGGGAAAGAAAGAAGTTTGACATAAGTGTGGAGACCTAAAGAGTACCTACTTTTCAATACAAGAAAGGAAAGGATTATTCAGCTCTTGTCCCAAGCTGGGAACAGGAAATCCCAAAAGTAGTTTTAAATCTGACCCAATCAATCAACCCATAAAATCTACTCACCATTTGTGCTTAAGTATTCAGCTAATCAGCACTTGCCTTAACTGTAGTTACTTCCTCAAAGCCAGACAGTCTCTAAACTCTAAATTTAAACCTAAACCTAGCTGATACTTTCGCTGTTTCACTTTTGAAAACCTGCAAGTCTTAAAATTCCAAGCTTCCTCAAAACCCACTTTTGACTGTGGAAAACTGCCTTCAAGCATTGTTCTCCCTATCTTAGTCTGCAAGTTTTGTTTCAGCTATACTTCAATGGTGGCCTTTTCATTCAATAATATAGCAAGCACTGCAGTTATGTGCATATTAACTTCCCTTTCATGGAGGTCAGAAAATATTTTTACTGTAATAACCTAGGCATACAACAAGTTACAAGTCTATCATTAAGTACAACCATTATCCTTTTCACCCAATATATAACTGTACTAGCAAAAGTTGGTGTCCCCCTCTATAGATGCACAGCTTCACATTACCTTGGTTGAAATACAGCCAACAGACATAATGACAGAACTATTACAACATCTCGCCACTAAAACACTTTATATTATAGGATTTCAATCCCTGGCACCACATGCTACACCAGCCCTACCAGGGCTGAGCTGGTAACAAAAAATAAATAACAAACATATGTATTATACATGTATGTTTGTCTTTATTTATTTATTTATTTGTTTATTTATTTTTGGTACCAGAAATAAAACATAGCACCTTGCACTTGCCAGCCAGGCACTGGCCTACTTAGCTATGTCCAAAGCCCTACATATAATTTTATTTTTATTTTAAAGAAAAAGAAATAAAAATAAAAAACAAAATTCCAAAACAGGGTTACAGGAGGGAAACAATGATTAATACATTATGTGTTGTTATCTTTAAATTAGTTATTTAGGGTACAAGATACCAGCCAATGTCCTATCTTTGACTTATTTATGTAAACATTTAAATTTCCAAACGTAGACAACAGACTATTATAAGAGTCTCATTAATTCACAAAAATGATGTACTCATTGAAAATAAACTTTGATTGAGAAGGAAAATAAAAACCATAAAATCATTTTGTCTGTTGAGCTTGACATATAAGATAATTATCTTATTATCTCACTTTCTATTTTGAATCCATATTATTCTCAGATAGCATATAGACACTTCCATTTCAAATGGCAACATGAACCTTTTCACACAGGCTGCTTTACCCAAATATATTCAAATACAACCGAAAAAGCTCTCTGGATTGTTTTTGGAAACCAAAACTAAATAATAAGTTATGATTTATCAAAACTACTAAATTTCTACTGAAAGTTGAGTAGGACCAGGGTGTTTGGCACATGTCTATGATCCTAGCACCCAGGAAGCTAAGGCACGAGAATTATTATAAGTTCCAGGCCACCCTAGGCCACATAGTTAACTTGAGGCCAGCCTGAACTATACTGGCTTCAAAAAAACAAAACAAAACAAAAATCTGAGGATTTCAAACACTGAATTCAACATTGATTCAAGTGGCAAGATGAGCAGTAGACTATGTTTAAAGAGACCTAGTCACTCAAGTACAATATATATTTGGCGGATTTATCCAGAAATCATTAAATGTATTTATTAGAAAAGAATACACAGAAAAGCAGCTTAACTCAATATAAGCATCCAAAACTACATTTTGGTGGCACATGTCTATAATCCCAGCATTCTGAGAAGATGACGATGGAGCATCAAAGTTCAAGTCCAGCCTGGGAAACTTAGCAATTTAAGGAGAGCTTGTCTCAAAATTTAAAACTTTTAAAAGAACTAGGAATGTAGCTCAGCAAAGACCCTGCCTTCAGTCCTCAGTACCACAGAAGTAAGGGAGGTTACCTACATTTTGAGTTAAGTGACCTTGAACAGTTTATTTGAATGT
Source organism: Myocastor coypus (assembly GCA_004027025.1). Classification (NCBI taxonomy): domain Eukaryota; kingdom Metazoa; phylum Chordata; class Mammalia; order Rodentia; family Myocastoridae; genus Myocastor; species Myocastor coypus. The sequence continues at coordinate 30,281 of PVJA010007420.1, read as the reverse complement.
TTCTCAGACAATTCTGCCAAATATAGTAGGACATGTCCATGGTCCCAGCACCAGAGAGGCAAAGGCAGGTGGACTGCTGCAAGTTGAAGGCCAGCCAGGGCTATGTAGTGAGTTCAAGGCCAGCCTCAAGGACATAGCAAGACCCTGTCTCAAAGCACAACAACTACAACAAAAATAGTGAATTTCATTTTACATCACACACAGGTATCTGACGCTCTTAAAGAACTTAACTGTGAATATGCCATAGGAATATAACAGATTTAAAATTTTGTGAACAGCAACAGATGAGGCTACCCTTCTACACTTTTATTTGTGGAGGACTTGGTTATTCAGATCAGCTCTCCTAATGAAAGCTTATAAAGCTAAACAAAATGCAAATTTAAGGGGAAAAAAAGCCTTCAAAATTAACCATAAAGTCTGCAATGGTGTACCTTTCATCTTTCACTGGTTCAAATCTGAAGTACTGATTTACAAGGTAACAAAACTACAACAAGCTCGGCTTGACTATATATACATGTAATCCCACAATTTTAAGAGACTGAAGCAGGAGCATTATAAGTGAGCCTACCCTGTACAACTTAGCAAGACTCTGTCTTAAAAATATAAAAGGGCTGAGGATATAACCTAGTTCCCTGGGATCAATCACTGTGGAACTTTGGTGTGATACATAAACTTAAAACAGTGGAAACTTGTCTAAACTCTTCACACACATGCCCTCTATCACTCTCTATTGTTGTTCGGTTTTTTGGTTTTGTTTTGTTTTGCAGGACCAGGGTTCGAACTTACAACCTTGCACTTGCCAGGCAGACACTTGTGCCATGGAGCTATCTTCCCAGCCCCTATCACTCTCTATTGTAAACTGCAATATTTCAAGCCAACTCCCTTTTTTTCATTGTGAGCCCTGTCAACACTACTGAGTAACAGCATCAGAAAAGCCTACCACTGCACAATGACAAGTCAAACATCAGGATTTATTTCATACAAATTATATCAATGGCAAATAAAACTAAGGCAAATACAGTACAATATGCAAGATTTGAGGAATTCTTTTGTTATCAATGACTCTCAGGGAGACTCAAATTAGTACTGCAATTCCTTAGCCATTCTTCTGCTCTTTTAAGCCTTTTTCACGCCCCATTTCTCAAACTATGGGCTAAGGGAGAGAAGAAGTACAAAAAACCAGAATGAACTAATCAGCATGTATTTATGCATTTAGTCCACTCTAACTTTATTCCCACAGGTTTTTCTTCATTCTCTATTCCAAGAAAGAGATTTATGTTTATTCATCTCTGAATTCCTGAAACCTAACCAAATGCCCTTCAGATAAAGTCATCTTACATGGCAGGTGATGGACAGGAATAAGATAAAGAAATTAAAGAAATAGAGATCTCACCTTCATAGTACCTCTGGATATTGGTTGCAAAAACCCAATCAACTAATAAAATAACCAGTGTGTACAGCCCTGTTGCCTGCCCTCTTTTCTCTCGATGCCAACAAAAACTCAAAGAACAAAAGCAGGCTTTCTTTTCAGAAATACAAATGTGTGTCTTCAACCTTGACCATTCCTCTGAGTTCCATATTCATATTCATGCACATGCTATATGTCCACATGGAGACAGTTACAGGATTAACTGCATGGACTACAAGCCATACTGCTTGGGTATAAATCCCAGCTCCTTTACTCACACACGGGTTAACTTTAAGGCAACTGTTTCTCCATTTTCTCATATGCAAAATTAGAATAATAATTCTTAAAAGAAAAAAAATTAGGATAAAATATATACAAAAATACTAAAAGACCCTGCCTAGAACAGTTCATATTTACACTGTACACACTATTACTTTCTTTTTTTTTTTTTTTTTTTTTTTTTTTTTTTTTTTTTTTTTTTTTTTTTTTTTTTTTTTTTGTCTTTTGGAGACAGGGTCTCACTATGCAGTTCAGGCTGGTCTTGAGCTCACTTTTGTAGCCCAGGCTGGTCTCGAACTCGCACCGATTCTCCTGCCTCAGCCTGCCAAGTGCTGGGATTACAGGCGTGTGCCACCATGCCCAGCCACACTATTACTTTCTAATATTACTATATCCAACAAGCATCTAAAATTTGTTCAAAACTAAATTTCTTCCCAAACTATATTCTCTGTGTCCTTTCACTTCCTGTTCCCCTTAACTGTTTCAGTTTAAATCAAAGAAGTTATTATTTCTCCCTTTTCCTCACTCTTCACATCAGCAAGTCTTATTAAAACATTACAGATTCTGCCTCTCATTATCATCTCCTAGCCACCTTCCTGGCCTGAAAGTACCACCACCTGATTCCCCAGGACATAGCAACATCCACCGATCTCTCTATTTTCACTCCACCTATCACTCCAAGACTTTACGGTAAACTCTTCTTACAAAAAAAGCTTAAACCACATGCTATTTTCTTGATGCAAACCTTTGTCACTACACTTACGCTATTACTTCAATACAGTCTACAAGTGCCCCCAAAACCCAGCAAACCTTTCCATCATCAGCTGCACCATTTTCCTCTCTTCTTACTGGGCTCTGAGCATTCTCATCTTGCTGTTTCTTGGCAGCTTGTGAGCTTCTTTACATCTCAGAAACATGACCTGTGCTCAGAGATAGAAGAATATAATCATTTGAGCATGGGCCCTCAAGTCAGATTGTCCCAATCCAGATCTGTCTCTACTATATTTTATTTTATTCTGTGTCAATGTCCTTCTTTATAAAAATAGAGATATCATTACTTACCTCATAAGATCATTATAAAACAGTAGTGCTTAGCACACTACCTTACACATGATAGGCTGGCTCTAAGTGCTCAATGTCATTATAATCCTTGAGACGTTTTGATTCAAGCTCTTCCCCTACTTGTAACTGCCTTCTCTAAAAGGCCCTGATACAACTTTTGTTTCCTAATGGCCTTCTCTTAGCTTTGTTTTATTTCACTGTACTTAGTCTTCTGTGCAATTGTTTATGTACTTCTTTGTCCTTGCCTTTCCCAATTAGATGTGCTTCTTTTTTGTTTCTTACTTTCCTACTGTAGCATGAAGTTGGACTCTATTCTTCACTGCTCTATTTCTAGTTCTGACTCAGAATCTGACTTCTGAACACACATATCTTATGCAAGCTTGAGATTTGACGCACATCTCTCAATTAACAATGCCATACTTAGAAAGACTTTCATTTTCATACTCATGATCTCATCTAACTCTTGAAAAAGCAACAGCAGCTATACCACCTTCTCTCGTTTTAGAGATATAAAAAGGAAGTTGCAAGTTTAGACTTGTCATTAAACACAAAGCTTGTAACTAGTACTGTAGGACAAAACATGAGGCATCCCTGCTTTCTAAGGCCCCGCCCAATAGGATGGGAAGTCCAACATCTACATACTACATACACTATTGAAGTCAATTTACAGAAATATGATCTCTTAATCTCTTGTATAAAAGCACCCTGAGATTTGTACAATATTTTTCCCTTCCAAATTCCTGATGAGCACTTGCCCCAGTGTTTGAGAAGTATTGCAGTGGAGTACTGTCTCATCCTTTATGTACTAACCCTTGATAGGAGTGTGCCAAGCCATTTAAGAGTCAAGTGAGATGACTGTATATTTTAAGTTCACACTAAATAACTCCCTAAAGCCAGTGTGCCTGTTTTGAGCATGAAGTTCCAGTTCCAGCATGCCAATAGTTTTCTCGTCAAAACCCAGAGAGCACTGTAGTACTGAGATCACTGTGCTAGCGACACCAGTCCGCTTATTGATCCCTGATCCAGTCAGGTTCTCTGACAGTACCTCACATTTGCCTCAGGCAAGTATCATTATTATATGGGTGGGACTGGGAATGTGAAAGGAGCAAAAACTGTGAGAAAAGTCCCTATCTATAAAGAGCTATGGGCTACCAAATCCTAAAAATCAGCAATTGTCCTTCTAAGCTTTCTGTAGCCTATCTACATGCTTGGGTTAGCTCACGTGCTTTCAGGATGTTCCTGGTCCTGTAGGAATGACAATTAGAGAGGGCCGGCTCGCATCCCTGCCTTCTCTCTAATGGACAAATGAGGAAACTGAGGCAACAGATGGATTACCTTATTAACTTGTCCTCAGTGATACGTGCTTTTCAGGTAACCACAAAGAAACCAGACACAGGGCTAGTCTTTAAAGGGTTGGGGGAGTAAAAAATAGGCATCTAGACCCGTAAAAGAGACGCTCTATTTTACGTCTCACCTCACTGGGTCTCGAACGCGGGCTCCAGGTCTTCCTGCCCTGTGAAGAAGGTGCGGCCCTGCCCTGGCCTCCCCGCACCCTGGGCTTGGGGCAGCACCTGGCCCTGCGCCACGCTGGGCGGCTCCCAGGTCAAGCGCCCACGTCCGCCACCTCAGCGGCATAGGCGGCGCGGGCGAGCCCCGCAAGCCTGTGGTGTTGCACGGATTCTCACAAACTTACAGTTTTCCTACAGCGTGCGCGTCATGGCGGTGACGTCACGGCCACGGCGCAGGGAGGTCAGGCCGCCGGTTGCGCGCGCCCGGCCCAAGCCCCGCCCCCAGCGCTGCCGCGAGATAGACGCCAGAGCACCGCGCCCCGCCCCTGCCGCGGCTCGTGCGCAGGCGCAGATGGTCCGTGCGGGTGGGCTTCGGGGCTGGAACGTGCGGAGCAGCGATGCTCTAGATTTGTCAAAGCTTATTCAGCGAGCTGAGGTGGGTGAGGGAGAATGCGCAGCAGGGGCCAGGCATCCCAGGGATACAGCACACAAACTGCTGCCTGAGGGTTGAAGTAGGACGTCAGGGTTCTGATTCTTTCCAGACGTTGCCTTGCTTTGCTCACGTGTACGTTAAAAGTTGTCCACGTGTGGAAAAAGCCACTGCTTTCCACCCGTGTTGGAATCGAGACAGCCCTGACCATTCAGTTCTCCCGTGGGTCCCGGCTGACCTGGTTCCTAGCAGGCTCCGCCCGGCCCGCCCTTCCCAGGCCGGCCCCGCCCACTCCACGCCTCACCGGGCGTTGGCCCGCCCACCAGGCTCTGCCCCACCCCTTGTGCCCGCCCTTCCGGCTCCGGCTCCGGCCCTTGTTTGCCCCTCCCCTGGCTCCTGCCTGCCCCGCCCAACTCTTGAGCTTCCTCGCGGTCGCCTGTGTTTGGTCGCTTTAGCTGCTCTCTTGCTAACGTCCTGTTTCGGCCCGATGAAGTACGTTGTACGTCCCAGTTCTTCTCCTAAGTTTAACAAATGCGATCTGTGTAAGCGTGTGTAAACTTTCCAGCCTCTGGCGCCCACGTGACAGTACCTTCCTGTGTCCGAGTGGGGCTCTCCTCTTTCACACTCCTAGAAACAAGGATCTCTGGTTAAAAGTGGCTCAGTAGAAGGAAAAATGTGAGCGCGAAGAGCTGACAACATCTTAACTTGATTTCTAGCTTCTTATTACTCTCACAAGCCGAAAAATAAATCTTACGAATCTTGGGGCAAGAAATAAAGAACGGGAAAAAATAAGCCCGGAGTTGGGGGAAAAACAGATGGTAAGGAAGAAGTATTGAAAATACTAACGATCTCTTTTTATAACTTACTTGTAACCATGGCCCATAACCAGATCAGGGATTTTAGTAGGCAGCTCCAGTGTATATAAAACTTAAAACAATGGTTTGTTTACAAACTATAGGAAAGGATGGTGGGGAAGGTAAACTATATAGCCCAGTTGGTTAAAAATATTTCTCTGGAAACATTCTCAAGGCTTTTGAAAATTTCTAATGTGAATAATGGTTATACATATTAATACTTGATTGAATAATTAAATGATGCAAAAACTTAAGTGTTCATGATAATTTAATCAGTATGTGTTTTCTTCTCTGCGGTAATAAAAGTACACAAAAAGTAGCACTTTTTAATTGCTTCACATACCTTTACAATAATTCATTTATATTTTTCTTTACAAAAGTATAATTTTGCCAGGTGCTTAGTGAACACCTGTGTGGCAAGAGGATCACAGATTTCTGTACAACCTGGGCGGTTTAAGGAATCGGATATAACAAAATAGTCCATAGCTCCTATGTTTAATGGGGGTAGGGGGATATACTTTTATTACTTTTAGATTGTCAGTTTTGTGATTTACATACTTATGAAATGCTTTATGAATATTGTCCCCAAAAATGGCACGATATACCTGAGTTAGTCTCAAGGTAAATGTCATCTGCCATCTCTTTGGAGAAAAAAACACAAAATAATACACAACAAACATATTCAATGTTTTTATAAACATGCCTCTGAAAGATGCTATTACAGAATGTATTCTCATTTTTTTTCAGGTTTTTTAAAAATATTACTTAATGAAGGAAAGAAAAACATTTATTGAACCAAAGCCTGGCCAAAAAAAAAAAAATAAAAAAATAAAAATAAAAAAATACTCGAAGTAGGGAACTCAGGAAATGTAAAGTAAAAATGTGTGCGAAAACACACAATCAGATTCAGCCAAATTTCTGTAACAAACAGGAATTTGATGAGATGGTTAGTAAGAGGCTAGGGTCAACACAGTGATATTAGAGAGAGGAACTGGAAGAGAGCTGTGTTCTTTAAGGAAATAAAACTATTTTCTCCTGTGATTCTTTCCCATTGATGCCTGCTGCCCCTAGCAATCTTGCTTCCAGAACTCTCTACGCCAGCATAAATAGCTCAGGTCTATTTAACAAGCTGAGAAAAACTGAGCACCCCCACCAAAAGTGCTTAACAATAGGGGGAAAGAAAAAACTATAATGGCTTATGTTTATTCAAACGCTTATTATGTACCAAGCACTCAATTATCTTATTTAATCCTTTTTTATTTAATAAAATAAATTATTACTGTTAGATAATGCTACAAGGCTAGCAGGGTGTGAAGGAGTAAAGGGTCCCATGTCATGTGGTTATGGAGTAGCCGTCAAGATTGTATCCCCTGTGTCAGAATTTAGCATAATCTCTGATCTTTATTGTTTCATGTAATAACACATATAATGCAAGAAACTGAGAAACTAGAAAGTCCAGTATAAGTTATTTTTAAATTTTAGCTCCTAAACACTGATCATAACGTGTTGGTATTTTCTTCACTATTTCTTATCATATCTCTACTAGACAAGTCTGTTAATTTTTTTAAGGTGCACATTATGGCCAACAGAATTTATTTTGTGACACTAATACAGTGCCACTCTGAACATTATTCATAGTACAATATATCAGTTTGTGTCACAAGTAAAAAGAGTAATTTTTCCCCAAACACAAACTTGAGAAAACTAATGTCCCCATAATATGTGTATATTTTGTGTTCTGGTGTTAAATATATTTCTTACTCAGGAGACAAGGGTAAATGATATCCTAAGTGTAGGACCACAGCCAGTAGGACTGGCGTCCTAGGGAAAAGAGACACCAGAGTGCTCTTTCCCATCATATGAGTATGCAAAAAGAAAACAGTCATGTCTGCTGGCCAAGCAGAGGGCCCTTACATCAACTGGACATTGATATTGGGCTTTCTGGTGTTTAGAACTATGAGAAATAGGTTTTGGTGTTTTACATCATGAAGTCTGCTATTTTATGATACCCTGAGCTGACTGAAGGAACCATATTTGACAAGATAACCCAACCCCTAATTTCATCTTTTTATGTTTCACTGAATCCTCTTATTCCTTATAATGATTGTATCATTTTGTTTTGTTGTTGTTGTTCCTCACCACAAGTTCTCACACAGTTTATACAGTATTTGTCCATTTTTATTTCATTTCTTAGATGAGCTTTGCTGTTTTGCCCAGACTGGTCATGAACACCCAGGCTCAAATGATCCCCCTGGTTGAGAGTTTCAAGTGCTAGAACTGCAGGCAGATGCCAGCATGCCTTGCTAGCGTTTATCACTTTTAGCACACATCTTTTTTTTTTTTTTAACATTAAAGTTTCTCTGAAATCTGAGTACATCTTACAATTGAAAGACTATCATGCTTCACTTTTTAGAGAGGTCCAAAAGGCACACCAAAAATTAAAAAAAAAAAAAGAATGACATTCTGCCTCTGATGGCATTTTACATATCATTTAACATACAGTATATTGTATTAAAGATTATGGATCTTTATCCCCTACTAAGCTATGGATTATTTCAAGATAGAGACTGTGATTTATCTGGCTTTATGTGCTTAGCACCCAACACATTCCTTTGCATGTAAAAGGCATTTAACACATTTTTTTTCAATTACATTAGATGAATGGCATCTATTTGATAAAATCACACAGGGTGAGATTATGATCTCAAAGCCACCATTGTTGTCTCAAAAACTCTTGATTATCCCCAGGCCATCAGTTACAAGTTCTCATAATTTACTTCAAGTTAATTTCTATCTAAAGGTCTGTGAATCCTCCATCTTAGCAATTAATTCAGCATATCTCCTCTATGCTTGACAAATTATCATTATTATTTACCCTTTACATTGGGGTCCAGTGACTTCTGATAAATTAGAACAGTTCTATTAGACCAAGTTTAAGTAAAATATTTAAGCTTTACAAATTCAGATGCATTTACATGTAAATTGTAAATTGGATACAGCACTCAGACCGCATAGGTGTTGCTTTTGGACAATACTATGTTTTCAAAAATGGCAGACTAGATATCAGAAGATAACACACTTATAAATGAAGTCCTTTAGTTGCTTCTGAAAAATCAGATCCTTGGTAATATTTACCCTTTAGCATAAGAAAGGTCATTAAACTTTCCTAATGAACAACTTTCCCAGAAATTCAGTAATTTTCTATATGAATTTATAATTTCAAATTGTTATATTTCTCCCTTGAATAGGTTTTCACAATTTATCATCTGGAAAAAGAACTTTTTGTGTTTTAGGGATTGTATACTAGGGTGTTAATTTTGCTAATATTTAAACAAAAGGGAAAATATTTTAATAAAGTCAAAGTGTAAAATAAAAGATTGTGTTTCCAGTATACCAAGGCATATGTAACTGTTATATTGATGGTTCTCCCAAAACACACTTGGATACAGCAGAGATTCACACAGGTTTCCTTCCCCGGCCCTCTTTCTTCTCATGTAGCACATGAAGATGAGAAATGAGTTCTGGTTAGATGTGACAGTCATGTTTATTCAATATACACAAAATTGGTGATCATAGCCACTTATATGACAGTTAAAAGTAAGCTCTGAGGATACACATAATGTAGATATCTAATTAGTCTATTATTTAATGACTTTCTTATCTAATCATGCATTGTTTATATTAGAATAAAATTTAATTGTATGTGAGAGGGGATAGGCTTAAACAAGATGAAGTTTTGTTGCTGGAAATTGTAATAAATGGTCTTTACCTCAATCCATAAAGCCATCTATGGCAAACCAATACCAACGTCATAGTAAATGAACAGAGTGAAAGTTTTCATTCTAAAGTTAGGAAGAAGACAAAGATACCTACTGTCAACATTTTTATTGACTATAGTTCTAGAAACATTAGCCAAAGCAAGTAGACTAGACAAAGAAATAAAAGGAATAAGCCTAGGAAAGGAAGAAATTATTATTATTTGCAGATGACATAATATTCTACATGGAAGACCCCAAAATTTCCACCAAAAAACTTCTAAATTTAACAGCCAAATTTAGCAATGTAGCTAGGTGCAACGTCAACACTAAAAAAAGTCAATAGCCTTCCTATACACAAATAACAAACACATTGAGCGAAATATTAAGGAAATAAAAACTTCACAATATCATTTTAAAAATTATATAATACCTAGGAACCTAATGAAGGAAGTGAAAGTCCTTTACACTAAAAACTATAATATTCTGAAAAACAGAATGAAAGAGGAGATCAAGAAATGCAGACAGCCCTTGCTCTTGGGTAGGAAGAGTCAATATAGTGAAAATGACCATACTTCAAAAACTGTTATACAGGCTTACTGCAAAATGTCAATAGCATGTCTCACCAAATTGGAGAATACAATCCTAAAGTTCTTTTGGACCTGGAAAAGACATGGAGTAGCAGAAACTATTCTGAGCAACAAAGGCAAGTATACAAAGTCAGCACTCATACCTAATTCCTAATCCCTAACTTACATTATTCTGAAATGTGATAAAAATTTGTGTTTTATACTATGATAAAAATAGGATAATACTGGTAAAAATTAAAAATAAAAAAGTAACAGGCCCAAATATCAATAGACCAGATTAGAAAATATAGAAACAACTTCAGACATACTCAACCACCTTACCTTTGACAAAGAAAGCAGGCAACTTCACTGAAAGAAAGATAGCCTCTGTAATAAATGGTGCTGGAGAAACTGGGGTTTCCACATGCAGAAGATTAAAACTAGGCAGTTATCTTTCACCATATACTAAAGTAAAAATCAAAACAGTTTAATGATCTAAATAGTAAAACAAATACTATATCCACTGCAACATAGGATCATTGGAACTCTTGAAGACATCACTGTAGACAAAGACTTTATGAACAAAACCCTAATTACCCAGGAACCATCACAAAGACCAACAACTGGAACGTCATCCTATTGAAAAGCTTTTTCACAGTATCAGAGACCCTTTCCACTGTACTAGTTATCAGCGAGACTCCAGTCTCCTGCCAGGAGTTACAGCAGATGGTGGGGGAAAAAAAGAAAAAGACACAAGAATTACCAGAAAATTGGCCTCTTGAATTATTAGTGTTCTTTGGGAACAATGACCTAGAATCCCCAGCTAGCCACCATTTTAGTTAGCCAGTGTGGGGGTAGGGTCTGGTGCTTTTCCTGAAACAGTATGGAATGGGCATCAAAAAGGAAACAAGAGGGCCGGAAAGATGGTTCAATGGTCTAAAGCGCCTGCTTAGGCAAGCTTAGGCAACCGCAGGGACCTCGGTTAGATCCCGGGCGCCACATGCTGTGCCAGCCCCACTCACAGGGGGGGCTGAGCTGGCCATAATACAAGAAAAAAAAAAAAGGAAACAAGAGTCACCCCCACACCTGGGTGTAGTTTCCCAATATTGTCCTCAGTAGATTTCATCCTGCTCTGAGAGCTTCATTGACCAAGACCAAATGGGATCTCCACATTCCAAAACCCAAAACCTGCCCACAAGGCACAGGCAAGAAGGGCTTCTGACAGATTCTATGTCAATTTATCTTTTCTTTAATTTTATTTATTTATATTATGGCGGGTCTGGCACAGCATGTGGTGCCAGGGATCAAACCGTGGGCCCCCTGCGGTTGCCTAAGCTTGCCTAAGCCGGTGCTCTAGACCACTGAGCTATCTTGTCAGCCCCTCTATATCAATTTATAATTTGTGGTCCTCAACAGTACCACCAACAAGAGAAACCACCAACAGAATGAAGAAACAACCCATAATTTGTTATTTGTGATCCCCAACTTTCCCTCTCTTTTGTTTTTGTAATTGTAGCAGTTGAAACAGCATATAGGCTATGATGGTCACTGTAGATTTTTAGGTGTTTGTGGAAGGCCTGTAACCAACACTGGGGAGAAAATGTTAAAATGAGAAGCAGGTAGTAAGGAACAAAGGAATAAGTAAAGAAAATGGAAGAAAATGGAAACAAGGCTTTTTTATATGAATAAAGTGGAAAAGAGGGGCTAAAGGAGGAGAGGGAAATGAGAAAAAAAAGCAAGATATATCATGTACAGGTACAAACTTCCTATGATATGTATATATAAATATACCAATAAAACTTTGTAATCAATAAAAGATTATAGTGGGCCAACCAAATAGCCCAGCAGATTACACGGCCTGCAAGCAGGCACAGGGGCCCTGGGTTGGATTCCTGGGCCTGCCCCTAGGGCATGCATGCACCTGTAATCACAGCTCTTGGGAGGCTGTAAACAGGCAGATCACTATGTGTACCATCTAGAAGTGAGACCCTGAACATCTCTAAACCTTTCCCTAAAATACAAAAAAAAAAAAAAAAAAAAAAAAAAAAAAAAAAAAAAAAAAAAAAAAAAAAAAAAAAAAAAAAAAAAAAAAAAAAAAAAAAAAAAAAAAAAAAAAAAAAAAAAAAAAAAAAAGATTGTAGGGACTGGGGAGATAGCTTAGTGAAATAAGTACTTGCCTGGTAAGTGCAAGGTCCTGAGTTCAATCCCTGGTACCACATACACACACAAAAAAAATCATAACGTTTGGGGTGAGGGCAAGCAACCAAATATAAAAGCCTAAAGTTTATTTTGTTTACAATAGACATATCTGGACATACCTTATCCAGGGCTAGTTTGCCATATAGAATTAGGGACTATGTTATTCAGCTTTCCATATCTGCAACAAAATAAAATAATCAACTCAAAATAAGAAAGGTTTATCTCCCAGCTTTGGAGGTTTTCAGGCCTTGGTTGGTTGCTCCATTGCTTTTGACCCTGTGGCAAAGCAGTATATCACAGCAGGAGTATGTGGTAGAGGAGGATCCTGACTTAGTATAAAGAGAGAAAGCAAAGAGAGAAAAACAGGAAGGCTGGCATATGTCCAGTGACCTAACTTCCTCCCATTTGGTCCCACCTCTTAAAGGTTATTCTACCTCCTAATAGTACTAAAGGCTAGGACCATATTTTCAACTTCAGATATATATTGGAACATTTTCCAAACCATAACAGTATCTCAAGACTACATCCCTTTTGTAGATTGTTCATATAAGACTTATATCCTCCAAATTATCTTATAGTCCAAGATGGCATTTTAATTTTAGTAATCCCCACCTATAGGAAAAAGAAGAATATTGTACAACTTACACTCCATACATGATTCCACCTTTTCCAAGGTCTCTGCTAATTAAACCTTGTAATTTCCTTTATAAATTTACTTAAAACTTACTGATAGTAAGCTTCAATAATTTAAATACATTAAATTATACATATTACAATGTATTTGCATGATGCTTATGCTCAAAATCTCCATTATCGTCTTTGTTCCTAAACCTAAAATACTATTCTCAACACAGTAAAATTAATTGGCAAACTTTAAGATAAAAAAAAAAATTCTCAGGAGCAGCTGGTGGTTCAGGACTATACTTTAAGAACCACTGCAAAGGCAAAAGGGATCTGAGGGTGGATGAAAGAGGTGCTCCGACACTGTAGATGGTGTCAGGGGCTCATGTGCACACAGGAACTAGGGGAAGTCTGATCACAAGAAGCCCAACTTTGGGTTCCAGACCGACAATCCTAAGCCCAAATTTGACCTCATCCTATGAGGCTGCATATCTGTGAAATGAGCACACAGGCCTGTAGTCAGGGAGGGCTGGAAGTGGCAGCTACTGGACACTGAAGATTGAAGGCTTGGCCCCCTTATGTCTAGGCTTATGTACAACCTCAAGCAAAGGAGTAGGAGAGAAGACAATTGTATTACACTTTCTACTTTTCTTGTGTATGAAAGCTGAGCTAGATTGGAATTAAGTTTTTAAAAATTAAATGTTATAGTTGTGATTCAGGTATAATGGAATAAACTGCAGCTGTGACAAAAGCTGGTGCATGAATAGAGAAACAATATATATGAGAAATACTTTTTTTTTTTATTTAGAGATTCTGATGCCTACGATCTGAATGTCTGCATTCCCCCAACATTCAAATGTTAAAACCTAATCTCCACTATGGTGCTAGGAAGGTGAGTCATGATGAATGGGATTAGTGTCCTTAAAAAGTAGGGGAGCTGGGGCCCGGCGGGATGGCTCAGTGTTCTAAAGCGCCTGCTTGGGAAAGCTTGGGTGGCTTCAGGGACCGCAGTTCGATCCCTGGCACCACATGCTGCGCCAGCCCTGCCCTTGGGGCAGGCTGAGCCAGCCATAAAAATGAGTGAATAAACAAAGATTGTGAAACAAGAAAAAATAAATAAAATAAAAAATTCTTTAAAAAAAAATAAATAAAGTAGGGGAGCTCCGAGAGCTGGCCTGCCTCTCTCTCTCTCAAAGAGTGGGTTCATGAATTAGCAAACAGGTCCCCAACACACATCCAACGTGCTGATACCTTGATCTTGGACTTTCCAGCCTTCAGAACTGTAGAAAATAAATTTCTCTTTTTTATGAGCTGTTTATGATATTTCATTATAGTAGCACACAAGCACATAAGCATTAGGGCACATGCTTTATAACTATCTTCTTGTTTTAACTACAAGTCTACCCTTTGAGTCAATTTCAAGCAGAATAGTAATATCAGGAATTTCTGATGATACATGAAGGGTTGTGGGTATTTGCATTATGGGGAAAGATAAACAAGAAAAAATTATGGGGTTGCTACTGGACCTGTCTTACAGCTGAAAAAAGTGCTTTTTTTTTTTCTACTTTAAAATTCTAGCCATATCTATCCAAATAAATAGGCCCTTGTCTTGGTTACTTTTTACTCACTGCTGGGACAAATACCCAACACTCAAAATGAAGGAAGGAAAGGTTTATTTAGTTCACAATTTGTAGAGGTTTCAGTTCATACTCCGCTGGCTCCAAAGCAAATGACACAGTTCTTGGCAGCAGAAATCAATGAAGAGCAGAGGAGGAGCAGCAGCTGTGGCATCCATCAAGACTCTAGTGGTGAGGTGGTGAAGATCAAGCTCCTCCAAAGACCAGGACTTCTCTAAGAAAATGGGGCAGGATAGAGCTAGGCAGCACAAAGTCTTCCTCAACTCCTTTTTGTACAGTTTTTGTGCTGAGTCACTCTGGGGTTGCCCATCTGGTTGTAGGGTGGAACCAATCACACCACAGGGTGGGACCAATCTCCATTCTGCACGATGGAGCCAGGAACCTGTGGAGCTGATCCAGCCATGCTTCTTCAAGTTGACACAACACATCAACTACCACAGCCCTCATTGTATTTTCACTCAAACACAAAAGCAACCCAGGCAAAGACAGGACTATTCTATCCTAAATTAGTTTGAATTTTTTATAATGTTAAGATTCTCATTCTTATCATTTTATTATTTTTTAAAAATATCATTGTTACAGAAAATAGGTCCTTTTCTTAAAATGGTTTCAGTGGTTAATTTTCTAGTAGCTAAAGCTTGAACTACAGTTGTCTAATTTCATTCTTAAATAAAACTGCGTCATTTATCAATAACACAAACTGGTATACTGCCAGTACTCATTCGATAAGTGAATATCAAAGGTTGTACAAAAGGATTTTGTCTCAGAAACCAGAATTTAAGCAAATAAAGCTTGACAAAACATGAAGTATTCATTTATTTTTGTCTCTTTTTTAAAAAATAAAATTTATATATAATAAAAAGTATAAATGATAAATACATAATTGAATAGATTTCTAACCAATATATATGCCCATATACCTATCTCACAGTTATGATAGATACTGGAATACTCACTTTAAAATTTTGTAAAAGAGAAAGCATGTATTTGCAAGATGGCTAAGGAGAGAGAAATTTGACACCAAGTCTCAAACCTACTTTCCCAAGAACAGAGCTTGGGGATATTGAGGGGATAATGAAGGACTAGTTACAGTATGGGGAAAGGTTGTTGGAAGTGAAGCAATCAGTAGTCCTGTAAACATCATACTTTATGGATCTGCACAGGATGTGTGTTCAGAAAATGTTGGCATTAGCATGATCTGAAGACAGAGCTTTTGGTCATCTGACATGACAGTGGTACCACCAGACTTCTGTGTGCAGGCCCAAGCAAAGGGTCCCTGGTCCTGACAAAAGTGTCCTTCAAGTCCCTGAAAAATAAACTGGGCAAATAGTAATATCATGACTCATACACCAGCTATATGATCTCTACAATTCATGACTTTAAAAAAATCAGTTAAAAGGAAGTAATTAAGAACAAGAGAAGCTAAAGAATTTATTCAGGTTATCTTTTGGCTTCAGTTTTTGTAATTGGACTGTAATCATTTTGAGTTAAAATTTTGGGGGCCCGGCAGGATGGCCCAGTGGTCTAAAGTGCCTGCTTAGGAAAGCTTAGGCGGCTGCAGGGACTGCGGTTCGATCCCTGGCACCACATGCTGCGCCAGCCCTGCCCTCAGGGCAGGCTAAGCCAGCCATAAAAATAAACAAACAAACAAAAACAAATTTGTATGGTGCAAGATGAGAGACAAGGTGAATACTAGCACGTGAATGCTATCTTTTCTGTAGTTGCAGGCTACATTACCTGACCCGCCCCACCCCCCATGCATGGATTGAATTGGTATGTGTCTTTGGCATTACCCACTTTTGTGAAATTCTAGATAGTCTGTCTTTTTTGCCCTAAGACTAATCCCTCCCACTTTGGTCAGTTTTAGGTAATAAATAAATAAACACATAAGGCACCTATAAAGGATTCTGTAGTGCATAGCTTAGATTCCTTTTCAAGATTGAGATACTCAATTCTGCTGTGAGTTTTAGGTAAATGATTGCTTACAGCCTCACCCATCTGGAGGCATTGTCCTCACCTACAGGAATGTGCCATACCCAAGGTTACCGCCCCTCCCTGGGGACAGCCATATCCAGAGTCATCTCAGTGTCATGCAAAGGCATGGCCACCTTGCTTCATTAGGACAACTATACACACAATTCCAGCTCTAGAATTTCCCCTAAGATCAGTTACAGCTACTGATGCAACTACATAGCAGCCGATGTAAGATATATCACTCCCCTGAGGGTGCTGCCTCCAAAATTGTTCCACAAGACTTGCTCTCTGGAAATTTGAAAGTCCTAAAGGCTGCTCCTTGCGAATCTGACCTGCCATAATCTCAAAGCTGATAACGTCATTTCTCTGCTTAAAATCCTTTGCCAACAGACTTTAACATATGAACCTTTTAGTTTAGCATAAAAATTTTGGCTTCAGTCCTTATCTCTCAGCTTTCTCCATCACCACCTCACACATCTATATGTTCATATTTCCCATACCCATTTCTTTACATAAGACCTTCTCTCTGTCAGAGATAAATGTTCCACTGTGTGCTTATCCTTCTTTCTTAAAGCCATGAATCAGATAGTACTTCTACTGTGAAGTGATCTCATTAAGGAAGTCTCCTCATAGGAGTGTGTAACTGTATGGAAGAATTTGCTCTCTCAAGTTAATTCGCAAGTATGTCTCTTCTACTAAAGAGAGGGAGTGCTGCTAGCTGGAGTCGCCAACATAATATAGAGTCTCAGTATATTTTGGGCGAATGAATGAGTAAATGAATGGACACCAGGACAGACTGGGCGTTGTTAAAAGTATTAAATGTTTGGAAATTTAAGGTGCATTGATGCCTGCATGCTTATATCTAGAGTAGGAATGTTGGGAATCTTCTTTAACATTGTCTATATTTTTAAAACTTTCTTTGAGTTCTCACCTATCATGCTGATTAGCAACAAACCCAGCCACACACTTCTAGATAAAATGAAATACAAACCTCAGATCTTTAAAACTAGCTTGCTTACGTTTCTAAAAAGGAAATAGGAAGAGCTAAGATTAGAAACACTAATGATTTCAGAAAATAAAAATGTATTAAAAGAAGGAAAAACAGTCTAAATTGGATTGGCTAGTGAGAGACTAGAAATTTTCTTCCCATTCTCAAGAGGCTT
Source organism: Myocastor coypus (assembly GCA_004027025.1). Classification (NCBI taxonomy): domain Eukaryota; kingdom Metazoa; phylum Chordata; class Mammalia; order Rodentia; family Myocastoridae; genus Myocastor; species Myocastor coypus. Next base: position 12,822 of record PVJA010007420.1, on the reverse strand, counting down.
ATTTTTATCTTGCTTTTCCACACTGTAAAATGTCAAATTAACTGCAAAGTTAATTCTCACCTCTGAAGAAGGAATTCTAGGTAATAAGGATTGCTGGGCATTTTAATTTTATTCATCAGAATGAACTTTTTAATATTAAGCAAGTATTTCTTCTCTTCTATGTATTTATATTCTTATAGAATATTACTATACCTAACATCATTGCTTTAGAACATCCAGGGACTTGGGTGACTTTTGAAATAAGAAGAATGTCTTCTGATATATTTGATTTTATGAATCAAATCCCTCAAAAGCTTTCTTTCAAAGATAAAATTTTTATCAGGATGAGATCTTATGTTGCAGGAAACCACGAATTCACTGTGAAGAATGATTTGGATTTCACTCTGATAGAACATGAAGTGTCTTTTACATTCTTTTCGGTAAGTGATTTATCTTATACAGGAGAATAATCTTTAGCATTTTGAAAACAGATGTATCTATCTTTACAAAAATCAAGCAGTTCTGCAGGATACTCTAAAGGAAAAAAGAATAAATAAAATAAATTCTTTTTGATAACATAGCAAAGTACAAACATGGTAAAAATGAAAGAAACCAGGTGTGTTTGAAAAATCCAAGGGTTTAGTGATTATTTCAAATTTACTTCTTCATAATTTCTGTAAACTATCCATTTAAAAAGTTGAAATTATTGCTTCCCTTACAAGTAAAAGTTGAGACATTTATAAATTCTAAGTTGTAAAAAAAATGCAGTCTAAAAAGATTATAACCCTATTTAAAATTAGGAAATATTTCTTTTTTTTCCAAATTTGCCTTGCTTTTTAATATTTTCCTTGGACCCCTGTGCTATTTTCTTTTAGTAAATGAGTTACTCTAATTTGGAAATACTATTTTAAAATATAACTCCATGGAAAGGAAACAACATTGGAAGTTATGGTGTTTCAAGTAAAACTAAATTATAGTGCTTTCAATGGCACCAGTATCAGTGTTTTAATTCAACCATGAGTTTTTATTAACAAAATGAAAGTTTTAGCATTTTATATATAGATAGAAAATATAGACTTTGAAGCATACCATTTCCTTGTCACCTTGATGGACTGAGATTACTATTATCAGTAGTGTAATACAGTCATACAGAGAGTCTGGAATTCTATCTGCAAAAATTTAGCTCCTACTAGGGGTAGCAGCTGTTTTAAATTTAAGAGGACAGGAGTGAGCTAGTGACAGTTGTAAGAAATAAATGAGCCTTCAGCACACACCAATTGCTAGTAAGTTCAGAACATGATAAACATTCTTGAGCAAGAAATCAAGCTAGAAAACACACCTGCAAAGACTTATTTTGGAAACAGAAAAGATAGTGGAAGAACTTTGACACTTGCTGACTTTTCTCCATTACTGTTTTTGCTCCCCCGACCCATTCAGGACTACCTAGATTCAGTGATGCTCATCAAATCTGAGAATTTGATAAAATATACAAACAAAAACATCACAAATCCCTAAGGTGTCAAATTTCATTTTAAAACCACCAGGAACATGTTCTAATGTGATTTTTCATTGACATTTGCTTCATGTAATTTTCTTCCTTTAGTGTACATGTTGTTGCTGTTGTTTCAAATATAGCATCAAAGTTTTTAAAATAAGAAAAATGAGTGCCCTGCTGGGGTACACTAAGATGGGACAGACTGAATGTGGTGACACACACCTGTAATCCCAAGGCTCAGGAGGCTGAAAACAGAAGAATTACTACAAGTCTGAACTACATACTGAGACCCTGTAGACTCTGTAGACCCCTATCCTAAGTACAAAAAAAGAAAATGAAAATGAAAATTAAATCAATGTAAAACAATTTATAAAACACAAAATATACAGAAAACTGCAGTTGCTAAGCCATGTAATAAGATGAGTTGTTAGCACCAATTCAACATTGACTATATATTTTTTATATTTTATCCTTTGGTTAGCATTTGAGAAAGCTGGTGAAAAAGCTTAAACAAATCTCTTTTTAAGTCAATTGTTTGGAATCTTAAACTGCCATCTTTCTAGTACTTTTACATACATACAATTGATGTGATTATAAAAGTTGCATGTCTTAATAAAGTGTACTTGAAAGAAAACTAAGTTCTTTCAAGTTGACATTTTAATTCTCTGCAGTAGGTTCACTTCATGAGTGCTACATACCCTACATTTATTACTTCTTTGACTTTAAACCAGTGGTTCTCACCCTTTCTAATGCTGTGACCCTGCAGTACAGTTCCTCATGTTGCGGTGACCCCAAACCAAAAAATAATTTTGATGGCTACTTCAAAACTGTAATTTTGCTACAGTTATGATTTAGAATGGCTCTAAGCAACCCCTGTGTTTTGGTCATTAGACCCCCACCGGGGTTGTGACCCACAGGTTGAGAACCACTGCTTTAAACCATCATGCAGACTGTCATCTCTGTAAGCCACTTTTATCTGCAACTTGATGGGCAACAAAATTCCAGAATAAAACTGTGATTTGCAGGGTTCCACAACAGGCATGACAAGCACAATATGAAAAGGTTTAGGTTAAGAGACACTAACTAAAGATAGCATCTTTATTATCAATATTATTCAAAATGTTTTTGAGTTTGGGTTAAAACACAAGTCAAATATTCAATAATATACATAATGAAAACAATAGACAGTTTCATTATTTGCAGACCTTATAGAAAACCCAAGAAGATATATTTAAATATCAAGTAAGGTGACAAGATGTAAGATAAATATACAAATATTAACAGATTTTCTCTAATATTACAGTACCCTGAAGAACAAACATTTATTTCTTAATAAAATAAAAGCTAAGATTTGGTGTTGGGAGACATTTTCTTGCACGGATCTTTCATGTTCCTACATGACTATGTATGCTAAACCTATAGGGTTCTATCATTGCTTATCCATTGTTTTTTGGGGGTTATGTTTACTGTGGGAAAACTTAAAGGAGGTAATTTCTACTTTTAGAGCAAAGAACAGGGTTGTCCCCTGCTTGCTATGAAATAATAGGATTTTGAGGCCAGTGTTCTTTTCCTGTAATGAAGCCATCTATTTGTCCAGGCATTCATCTTAGCCCATTCACATTACCACTGTCAGCATGAAGACTCAGTGTAGACTCATACATGCTGGCATTCTCACTACAACTTTTTCTATAATGAAATCTTAGGTCTTTGACCCTGATGTTTTCTCTCAGTATCCACGAAACTGGCAAGTTAACATGGTGCCTTGAGTATAAAATAAAATATGAAATTCTTCACAGTTCTTGGAATTTGGCTGCTGCTCTGCTCAAACTATAGCTTGGCTGCAAGTCTTCCTCACAAGCATTTTCATTCTGGGCTGTAGGCTGGAGAAGCAGCCCATACAATGACACTTTTGTGCTAGCAAGAAGACACTCAAGAGGCTACGTGTCATCACACAACTAAATTTAAAATTTCTCTTTGGAGTAATTTATTTCATGTCCACTCATATTCATTTCTGAAAGCAAGTCATATGGCCAGCAGAACAGGGGCAAGGGCATTCCTTATATCTGGAGGTATTCCAATGTTAGATTGGATGTGGCTTGGATTCTCTGAGGTTCATGTGTAGGAAGTTTGGCTCCTAGGACATTGTATTGGGAGGTGGTGAAACCTTTAAGTGATAAAGTCTAGTGGGAGATCCTGAGGTCATTGAGACACTCTTGACAAAGATTTGGGTGGCTACTGTATGATCCTTTGGTAATTCAAGAGAAAGAATTATTATAAAAGCCTCACCCTGACCCTTTCTCTGACTTCCTATTCTAGATGTGGTCTCTTCCTCAGGCACATGCCTTCACCATATGTGTACTCCATCCAGTGACCCAGCTGAGCGAGTGCTCAAAACTGAGCTATTACCAACACTTCAAAGCTCTCTACCATGGATTAAATTAGTATCTTTCTTCATAAGCTGTCTGCCTCAAGCATTTCATTATAATGTATGAAAAACTAGCTAATAACACAAATTATATTCAACAAACATGTATGTCTAATTGTCTTATCAAATAAGGAGTAGATTATAGCCAGTAATGAAGTCTACCAGACCAAGGAGTTAGATATAAATAGGAAATAAAATCCTTTTCATGATGGCAAAAATCTACAAAAGGAGTACATTCAGCAAAAGATTATAGTAGCTTTATGAAAAACATTTTCTTAAAATAATACCATGATAAATGGAAACAGACCATATTACTTGATAGAAAAATAGTATGCTAAAAACTTTCTTCTCTATTTTAATATATTGTAATGCAAACTAAATCAAAATTGCAGTTTATGATGTGTGAGTTATATGCCTGCATATAAACTAGTTGGATCATCCAGGAGAAACTGCTAAGTTATAAAGCAAGCATCAGGAAAATGTGCCATATAGTACTACTATTAATAAAAAGACCCCAACAATATGTGCTTGTAAATATAAATATGAATATACATGTTTTTAGATGCATAAGGAATAGGTGAATGGATGCCTTAATTTACATCAAAGAATGTGTTTATGGGAAGTGAGCAGATTGATTTTTTTAAATATATCTTGGTATTGCCTCACAGTGGAGTTCAGTCTAATATGAACTAAGGAATCTCATAGTCCAAATCAATATTTTAAACCTTGTCTAAGTTTTCATTAAAAGGTAGCATGCTTTAGCCTTTTGAGATAAGTACATGTATGTTTTAAAAAATGAACAATCGTCTTGCTCATTGGGCTCAGGTAGGAGGGGGAAGCTAGACAGTTGTGAACCAGCAGCCATCAGGATTGCTCATTACTCTCCCATAGCAGGTTGGCACTGGTTCTAAAGAATTCTTATTGATTTTTTTCCTTTGTTTCTACAGCAGCTGGTATAGTTTGAATTTGAAATGTTAGTGTTAGAGGCTTGGTCTGCAGCTCATATGCTGTTGGGAAAGGTGGAATCTTTAGTCTGTGGGGCCTAGTGGAAGAAAGTTATGTGCCTAGGGGAGTGTCCTGATAAGGGACTAGGATCCTGGCCCCTCCTCTCTCCCTGTTGTATCCCAGATAACATCAGCTGAGCGGCTTCTTCTACCGTGTGCCTCAACCAGGTACACTGCCTCATGATAGGCCTCGTGGTAGTAAAGCCATGTCTTCCCCTCCTTATAGACCCCATCAGGTATTTTGTTACAGTGATGGACAGATGAAAGGTGACAGCTACTCACTTATATAAAGAGTAGGTCCAGGTATATTGCAAAGATGAATCCAAGTTTCTCAGTGCATTTATTTCTTAAAAACAACACCTACCACCAAGGGCTCTATCATTTAGCTTTTACACCTGGTTCAGCAGTGCTTTTAACTGCTGGAGGATAACACTTCATAACACTGGGGAAATTCTTGGGGAATTATGCATTCTGTGTGCTGCCAAAGTTTGTCTGAGAGATTCTTTAGAAGTGATCCTAGAGCTTTTCTTACTCAGATTCTGCAGCCAGGCAAGGAATGTCTTACCTGATGTTATCACGTTTTGAGTTTTACAAAAGATCAAGTCATCATATTTACTTACTAGGAGAAGAACATGTCTTATGATTGCTCCTAGAAGCTTGGTGCTATCCTATGTGTTTCTGAATGACTTGTAGTTAAAGATGGAGTAGAAGAAAAATAGCTATTTTCTCAAGGCTTTGGGGATATAGCTAAACCTAGTAATATCTTTGAAGTTCTTTCAAAATTCTTCTGAACAATTGAGCTTAAAAAAAAACTGAGTAAAAATGTGTATTTAGTAGTGTTCTAGCAACATAAAATTCACAAGATGGAATTTGACAGGGTAAAAAAATCAGTTATTCACTGCTAAGCATTTTAAACCCTTCTGGGTAATCTTTGTGGATTATTCATATGCTTATGAATACAGTCAATCCCACGGAAAGTTCTAGAATCTATACTCTATTTTGTGGAGATACCAATGCTTATGACAAAGTTATATGCACCCCTGAAATTTATCAGAAGGAAAGATATTTGACTGAAGAATGCAGTAGATTCATTTTTAGAACATCAAGGAAACTACCAATTCAGATTTTTAAAGCTAATATTTTTCACTGATACTTGACATATTTGGCAGATACATTTGGAATTTTGCATACAGAACCTGCAATTTTAAGAGGAAACATCAATGTTTATGTGTATACTTGAGGCAATTATAACTAAAATCCAGATAAAGGGTAGTGAATTGCCACTAATATTTCCGGCTTTCTCTTTCTGACTCAATTTTTGAAAGTGTTTTTAGGGGAGATATATAAGTGTTATCTAGTCTGCCTGCAAGATAAATTCATACTGTATCTTCTTGACATTATGGCAAATAATTCCATTGGAAAGTTTGAGGAAATTTTTTTTTTTTTACCTTTTTAAATTTTGTATTTGCCATATAATTCTCAAGAACAGATTGGGGGAATCAAAACTTGATTCACAACTTCCAGAAAAATAGTTTGGAAAATCTGGGGTTAAAATAGGGTCAAGTTTTAGACAAGATAAGTAGGCAAGCTATCAGTTTTATTGTCTCTCTATGTGAGGCTGTTTTCCTTAATTTGTACATTTTTGGCTAAGAGAATAAAAGATTAGATTGAGGTTAAAAAAATGGTCTATGTTTCTTCCACACTCCCCGCTAGGCTCTGCTTTTGAAAGAAAGATTAGTGGTAAACTCAATATGCACATAATGTCATACAAGTAAAGTCAAAAGCATATGTTCTCAAAATAAAAGTTAAATATGCATTCTAAAATAGAATTGCTTTTATTTTAGTTGTGATGTCTAATGTATTCTGAAGTTTCAGTGGGAATCCAAAAAAGCCAAAGTTTTGAGAAAAAAGAGTAGGTTAAAATGATTCTTGGCTCGTTTTTCACTGCTTCAGGGAATGTACCCTTCTCTGCAGCAATAGAGAGCCAGTTGCAATTTCCAATATGCACTTTGCATTTTGCATTTCCACACCTTTGTGAATAATGCCTCTCCTGAAAATCAGTTTTCCCCAACTTATTACCTAACCGAATTCCTCCTTGTCCTTCACATCTCAGATCAAATGAATCATTTGTTGCAGGCAGCCCAGTTCTGATTGCCTAGTTTTCCTTGTGTTCCACAGCACTCACCCAACCTGTGAGCCAAGCATTTTCCATAGTCCACACACTCTGTACTACCCAGCAGCCTTTTCTGTCGCATTTTTACGTGAAGTCTCTCACATAGTACCTGACGCATGATTGCCAGTCAGCGTCCATTGAGTGTGCAGGGTTTATAGCTAACAGCACTCAGGTCTGTAGACCACAGTTAATCAGGATGGAGAAGTGTGTGATGACAGTGGGAAGTCAAGAGAGCCTCTAGAGATGAGGGGACACCACACTGGATTCTGAATGGAAGAGGCTATGCCAAAAGAGGGAAACTGAAGCTTGAAGAGAAAGAATCCCAGCCAGGAGAAAAGTATGCATTTGGAACAAAAAGAATCAAGATAAGAGGCAAAGAGGGGGTGGGGATTAAGGCCATGCGGCATCCTGTGGACTGGAAAACTGGAAGTTCTGTGACTAACTTAAAGAGGGGACAGTAGCTTGCCATGTGAGGCTAATATTAATAGGTCTTTCTTTTCAGACAATTTAGAAGTTGTAGGTATGCCAGGTGTGGTGACACAGTCCTGTAATCCCACCCTTTGGGAGGCTGAGGCAGGAGAATCACCGCAGCTTTGAGGCTCCTGGCCTACATTATGAGTTTCATGGACAGCCTGAACCACATAGTGAGACCATGTCTCAAGGAAAAAAATTGGTTGTGAAATCTTCCAGTTTTAGATGTTAACAAGTAATAAAAAGTCTTAACAGGCTTGAAACACACAAGAGGCTCTTCAAATGTATGGTGAATATTTAAACTCAAAACGTTATAGTAAAAAGCATGTTACCATGAATACCCTCAAAAACATTCCCTCTTACTTCAAGCATATTTAGTGCATCATTCCCGCTACTTTCTGAAGCAGTTCTAGGTCTTGTGAGCAACTGTGCAAAGCATGATCAGAAGAACTATGGAGAGTGCTTTTTGCTGTGTGTCATCCAACAGAAAGGCAGGCTTTTAAAAAGGTTATGTTGTATCCTTATCCACTTTATCTAGTGGATCTGCTTTTTGACTCTCTACCAAAGTCAAAATGACCAGGAAGGGTAAACATTTTGAATGGATTCAGGTCATCAAGGCAACCATGACAGAGCAACTAAAAATGCAAGAGAGGATTTCCAGACCTGCTTCAGAAAGGGGCAAGAAATATGAAATAAGTGTATCCCAGGTGAGAGGGAGTGCTTTGAGAAAGTAAAACACTGGGGACATGTTGCCATTGGTAAATATAGGCCAGTAGTAAATGCCACAGAGAAAAGGTGGACGTTTCCACATAATTCACAGACTTCCATCTAACCACTGACCTTTGTACTGCTACTCACAAGACCCTCAGTGTGAGAGCTATGGGTGAATTTGGAGGGAACCCTAAGAAATTTCACACTCCTGGGTAAAATACAAAGATCTGGAAAAACCCACTCATACTTTAAGAGAATCACCAAAAGACTATAAAGGGGAAACAACAGAAAACCCAAAGGCAGAAATATGGTGGCATTTACTGTCAGAGCACTTGAAGGAGAAGGGGAAGAGGGGTCAGTCAGACAGGGACAGTTTGCCACACAGCTGAGGGGATGAAGCCAAAGGTGTCATTGGTCAAAATCATGTTGAGGCTATTTATTTAGAACATTTGTTGATATTAATAAAGAGAAATGGAAAGTAAGTTTAGTGACATATATTATTTCTTCAACTTTCTCATGTGAATGTTCAAGAGTTAACATCCCTTGACAAATAATCCAGTATGAGAAAAGCAATTTGATGCTGGTCTCACATCTGCTTTACTTTAACCTTTCTACACAGGAAAAACAGTCCCGATGACTTTGCCCAGTTTTTAAACTTGGAATTGTCTTTCATGGAACTGAAAGGGCCTCACACACATTGAGATTAATCTCATGGTGTTGAAATTTCTGGAAACCTGGCATGGACTTTTCTCCTTAGATTTGAAACCTACATAAGAAAGCTATGCGATTAGTAGACAAATGTGGGGAAATTTTCAACCTTACTAGCAACTCAAAACATACAAATAAAAGTAGCATAACCTTAGTAGTTTGGGCTAAGGATGATTTCTAGTACTGGTTGCTGTGTTGTAACTTGTGCTGTGAGGCGTTACTGGAAACAGTACAACTGTGACAATCCCTACAGAAAAGTAACTTGGCAGTGTGTTACAAGGATCAAAATATCCTGGCTCTGTGTCTTTCAGAATTTAATTTGAAATTTACAAAATGAAAAAGAGAACTATGTACATAAGAGCTTTCATGTTAGCTGTATTTACAAGATACCAAGTGTGTCTTGAGGGGCATTATTCAGTACATTATTTTTTAGCTCAGTATATTACTTTAGGTTAGTATTCTGAGCAGTGGAGCCTGCGACAGGGATTCTTGTGGTGGTCTGTGAGTGCACGTGTGCTTGCAAGTTAAACCTATCAAGGCTAAGGAAGAAGTTGGATGAGCATGTAGGTTTGACTAAAGTTGGGCCTCAGCTTGGGCTCACCAGGAACTTTGCAGCATGAATAACTCCACCACATTGCCCCACCTTGAAGCAAGGGAGCAAGGCTGTTTGCACAGCTGCTGGCTGAATGTCATCTCTGGGGAGGGGACATGTCCTACCTATCCAGGTAGGTGAAGCAATCCATGTTGGCAATTCTAGAGGAGGTTTGAGCTCACAGTACCTGGAGAATGAAGACCTGCTTGGAAAGGGCATATATAAATACGGTATCTGTCCAAGCTGGAGGCTAAGACTGATTGCAGAATCCAGTTCAATTCGTGCCCAAGTCCAGCAAGCATCTAGAACAAATCTCTTGGACCAGAAACTTAGGTTTGATCTCTTTTTTTCTGAGAACAGGATGTTCCTGTGTCTGTGAGTGGCTTCTTCCACTGGGAGCTGCTAAATTATTTCTCCAATACTCAGCACTCCTTTCCTCTACCCCACCTTCTACTACCGCTCTGGCTGGAGATGAATAACTAAAGAGATTGACAAAAAAAAAAAAAAAAAAAAAAAAAAGACATGCTGACTGCAGGCGGAAAACAGGAATCTGGTTTATACTGGTTCAAAAGTTGAGGGATATGTCTGTTTTTCTGGTTAGTGCTACCCTGATGTATCACAGTAACAGAAGGGTGAATCAGAAACAGGTTTTGTCTCCTCTGGGAACATCTGTCCCGTTCTAGGGAGCGTGTGACTTTTAATTAGAAAAATATGCTCCTCTGTTCAACCCTTTGAATGACACAGGCAGTAGAGAATCAAGCTGGGTTTCACATATGATCTGCTTAGCTTTAGTTTCCATTTTTAAGTTTTTGTTTATCTTCCCAGGGCATTTTAGAGAAATTGGGTGGAATTTCAAAACTATCAGGAATTACCAGTTTTCTGCCAAGTTCATTCAAGGGAGTTTTAAAATGAAAATCAAAATAATATTTACATATTTGAGAACTTTTTTTGAGAACACTTTTTTTTTGAGCACATTTTAAATGGATGGTTTTAGTAAAAAAAAAAAAAAAAAAAAAAAAAAAAAAAAAAAAAAAAAAAAAAAAAAAAAAAAAAAAAAAAAAAAAAAAAAAAAAAAAAAAAAAAAAAAAAAAAAAAAAAAAGACTTCCTGTGTAAAGCGATTCTTATTTTTACATGCACTTGAGAAGTAAATGACAAATGTGTAAATTTAGCAGTAATAACTTAAATTTATGGAGGTCTTTCTACCTAAAGCCTCAAAAATATTTGAGGGACAAGGAGGTCTGGTGGAGCTTTAGGAGTATGTAAGGATAAAGTGCTAAAACTCAGGAAGGATCCAAGAATTTCAGTGCTTCAGTTTTCTCATTTCAAATCTCTGTTCTACTGCTCCACATCTGTGACTCTGCCAGAGCTACTTACTCCTTTCAGGCTATAGTTTCCTCACTTATGTAATGGGGATGATATGTATGTTCTCCCTAGGGCAGAATGGTGATGGCAGGGGCTCAGATGGGTTTGCTGCTGAATAGCTGTGTGACTGCAGGCGCAGTAGCCCTTCTGCACCTCAGTTTCCTTCCCCCAAAGTGAGCACATCGAGAACACTTATCTTCTGTAGTGTGACATAAGGTCTAATGAGTCAGTACCACTGAAATGCTTGGAAAGTGCTTGGTACTCAGAAAGCATGTAAACAAGTACCAATTTTCACAATATTGTTGCGATTTTAAATGTAAAAGATGTATATAAGGGAAACGATAAGGTTGCAATAATGCTACAACAGGACTTGAGCCTTACACATTTCATAGTAAGGGATATTTTCTGTAAGAATGCATACTATGTTCTTTATTTATGTATTATTATTATTATTATTATTGTCTTTTTGAGATAGGATCTCGCTATGCAGTTCAGGCTGGCCTTGAGTTCACTTTTGTAGTCCAGGCTGGTTTTGAAATTGCACTGATCCTCCTGCTTCAGCTTCCCAAGTGCTGGGAATACAGGAGTACGCCACCATGCCCGGATCTCCTTTTGCTTTTACTTGTTTTTTTGTTGTTTGTTTGTTTTGTTTTGTTTTTTGTTTGTTTTGATTTTGTATTTTTAGGGCAGGGTCTATAGGGCATTCAGGGTCTCACTACTAGATTGGACTTGCAGTGATCCACCTGTTTACAGCCTCCCAAGAACTGGGATTACAGGCGCATGCCACCACACCCAGTCTCAGTTGCTGTCTCAGCACATCCCGGGGGTGGAACCAGCACGAGAGGCCTGGAGATTGAACCTGGCCCCTGCTTGCTGGAACTTTAATCTGCTGAGATACTTTGCTGGCCCCCTTTTATTTGATGCTATGATTTTGGTATAATGTATCACATATCACAGGACAAGGAAATAGAATGGGCTTATATGTGACATATTCAAATAAATGAATACTTTAATGTTCTTTCTACATTTGTATTATATATTGTTGATGCATCTTCTTTTATACTACTTTTTCAGGAAACACATTGTCTTAGCATGAGCTTCAACACTGAAATAAAAGTAAGAAGTTTTAGTTAAAAAAATTACCTAGAGAGACAGAAGGACTGAGAGATCGACTATGAGAATAAGTATATAGGTCATATCAAATGTTTTCATGAAAATACTATCATGAATGCCATACTTTGGATCTAGAATGACCCCAAAGACCCCTGAGTTCAAGGGTGAGTGACAAGAGTAGTGCTTTTTGGAGCTAAGGGATGCTTTAAGAGGAGGGGCCTCCTTAAAGGTTTTAGGCCATTGGCATAGTGTTCTTGAAGGGGACTGTGGGACCCTTGTTTCTTCTCTTGTACTTTCTGGTCATAATGTGAGCAGCTTGCTCAGCCACACAATCCCTGCCAACTTGTGCTGCCTTAGTACAGGCCCAGACCAATGGGGCCAACTGGTCACTAATAGGAATCTTCAAACCTGCTAATCCAAAATAAACTCTTTCTCTTTGTAAGTTTAATGTCTCAGGAGTTTGTTACAGTCACGGAATGCTGACTAACACAAGCTGCCCAGTGTAAATGGTATTTTCAACTGGTCTTGGAAACCAGGTAACTCTGGTTCAATGCTACCATGAGGACTCTCACTATCTCATTCCAAACAAGCAAACACCTAAGTTTCCTTTTTGTTTTTTTCAAACCAAAAATCGACAAGAAATGTGTATATTGAACATATACTCATTAGTGAAATAAACCAGACCTATATGTGTAAATATCGTATAGTCTCCCTAATATAAGTACTTTAAAGAAGAAAACAAGAACTTAAGGGCATAACACAGCTGAATGTGTTATGGATTAAACAAC
>PVJA010007419.1:51059-68828 GCA_004027025.1 Myocastor coypus | reverse complement strand
TACATGAAGGCTGAACTGCAAAAAGACAGTTCAGATTTTCCCAGATATGCATCTCCGCTTCTTGTTAGTTTTCACTTCGCTTTTTCCGCTCACTTGTCTGGCTTTTCCTTGTTCCCTTTCCTTGTATCAGGGATCACACTCAGGACCTTGCTCTTGTCAGGCAGGGGCTTCGGTTGCTGAGCTTGCTTCATGGTTTTTCTTCTTTATTTAATTAAGTTAATTAATTAATTAATGTAGTCTTTTTGAGACAGGCTGTCACTGTGCAGTTCAGGCTGGCCTTGAGCTCACTTTTTGGAGCCCAGGCTGGTCTCGAACTTGCACTGATCTTCCTACCTCAGCCTCCCAAGTGCTGGGACTACAGGTGTGCGCCACCACAGCCCGGCCATGTCTTAATTTAAATGTAATTAAATTGTACTTCTCATGGAAGAGAAATAATTCTGTATTTAACCTGATCACCTTATCACTTTGATTTATTTCAGTTAACATTACGAGTGCAAAGTGGATTTACTCTCCTACCCATGGCTGCACCCTGTCTTTCCTGATGGTAGAGTAACTCTCCACTGCAAATCAGCCTATGTTCTTTATCTGTTTCTCCACTGATGGGCTCATAATTTGCTTCCAAGACTTAGCTATTCAGAGTTATTGTGTTCTGCACATAGGCTTGCGCACATTACTATTATGTGATTCCCTTAACTCCCTTGGGGAGATATCAGATGAGCAGCAGACAGTTTGAGAGGAACCTCTGTTTTTAGTTGGACTGAGGAATCTCTATGCTGATCTAGAGCGCTGGGGCCCTAGCTTACATTTCCAACATGCGTGTGGAAGTGTTCATTTTCTGGGCAGCGTGGCCAACCCTTGCTCTCACAGGATTTCTTGGTGACAGCTATTCACGCTGGAGTGAGATGGAAACTGTGCGGTCTTCGTCTGCATTCCCCACATCCATCACATTTACACCACTTTGGGGAATGAATCTGCTCATTCTAGTTGCCCGTTTTTGATTGGGTCTTTTATTTTGGGCTCTAATTTTTTTAGTTCTTTTTGTATTCTATAAGTCATTCATCTGCCAGGAAAAGATGGTAATTTTTTCCTTATTCTGCAGATTGTCCCTTCGCTGTCTCGCTTTGCTCTTGGAGTCGATGTGACTCCACTGGTTGCTTTCAGATGTTCTTTGTGCCAGTGAGGTTCTGCTCAGGGCCTGGAGCATACCTGCGTCTCCTAAGAATTGACCTTTTTTACTTTCAGGCAGAGTGTTCCTGCTGTAAAATTTGCATCTTTGATCCATTATGCCTTGGTTTTAGGATATGTTGAGATAAATTTTCTGACTGTAGATAGCCAACTTGCTCAACACCATTTATGTTTCAAATGATTTTATTTATTATTTATTTATTTATATTTTAGGGAAAGGTCTACAGGGTGTTCAGGGTCTCACTACTAGACAGGACTCCTGGTGATTTGCCTATTTACAGCCTCTCAAGAGCTAGGAATACAGGCGCACGCCACCACGCCCAGTCTCAGTTGCCACCTCAGTATGCCCTGATGGGCAGGGCCAGCACAGAAGGCCTGGGGATTGAGCCCCCAGTCCCTGGGTCTGTTTGCAGGTGCTTTGATCTGCTGAGCTATTTGGCTGTCCCTGATTTTATTTTGTTAAATAAAGCCACAAGCAGTATTAACAAAACAGCCATGCTTCCAACAGTGATACACAAATGTCTTGTAGTCTCAATCAAAATCCTACATCATTTTGTTTAATTGTTTGATCAATCTTATACACCTATATCTATTCATCTAAACTGATCTGATGGTGAAAATATGTAATATAACCATTGTTAAATTTAAATAAAAAATAAAATAAAAATCCTACATCATTTCTTGCAGAACCTGACAAAACCCCACAATCCTATAATTTGTATAGAACCAAAAGAGATTTTAAAAATAGCAAAAGCAGTCCAAAGTGACGATAGCAGGAGGAATCACAGTTCCGGTTGAAAGTCACATTGCAAAGTTTCAGTGGGAAAAGTGGTGTGGCACCATTCACGGAGGCGGGGGGGCGGGGCAGGGTGGGCCATGACCTACCGGCCACCTAACTGAGCCAGATTGTTCATTCATCAGTGCAAGTGCTCGTAAACTGTGGCGTTGATAAACCTAGAGTTTTGGTTCTTTCCTGTAGCAGTCTGTAAATTCCTGGGCTAGATTACATCCTAGTTATTTAGTTTCTCTTAGTGCTACTGTGGTTCTGTGCTCTTAATTCTTTCTTGGTTAGTTCATTTTTTAGTGTGTGAGACATCATTGATCTTGGTGTGCTGAAATTGGATCCTGCTACCTCACAGAACTGGACTGTTAATTTCAGGAACCTTCAGGTGGAATCTTGCGGCCTTTTTCCATAGAAGATCATGCTATTTCACACTAGGAATTTGGCTTTTTTGCTTTTTAAATTTATCTCCTTTATTTCTTTCTCTCTTCTTATTGCTTTAATATATCAAGTATCGACCCAGTATTGACCAGTACTGACGAGGAGTGGTGACACTAGACACCTCTGTCTTGCTCCTAATTTTAGAAGGAAAGCTCGCAGCCCTCACTGAGCTTGATCTTGGCTATAGGTTTCTCATGTACACTTTTTCTCAGACTGAGATAAGTTCGTTCCACATTTATTTTCTTCAGTTTTGATGAATGCAGGTTGGACTTTATCAAAGGAATTTGATGCTTTTATTGGAATGAAACGCTCATTTTTGTCCCGGATTTCGTTCATGAGATGTATCGCTTAGTAGTTCCTTCTGTTTTGTTGTGTGCTTGCATTAGTACACATCTGCAGTACATACTCTGTCTGTATGTGGAGTTGGCCCATGGCACCTCTTCACGCCTGCCATCCCCCTCCTTCCCACCCCTCTGTTCCCCACCTTTCATTCTTGATCTCCTTCCCATTAAAAACAAAATCTCTCTCCAGTGGATCTGCACATTTCATCTGTGTCTTCAATTCTGTGAGAGTAAAGATTCTCAGAGTAGTTGTTAATGATTCTCTGCATCTCTGCTGGGTCTGTGGTAATTTCACCCTTTTTGTTCCTTTTTGCTTGAATTTGAGTCCTTTCCTCTTTTTGATGAGGTTATCTAGGGGCTTATCAATTTTATTTAATCTTTCAATGAACCAGCTTTTTGATTCATTAATTCTTTGTCATGATTGAGTTAATTTCTGCTCTAATCTTTATTATTTCCTCCCGTCTTTGGACTTTGGGTTTTGTTTGCTCTTCCTTTTATAGTCGGATTAGGTGCTGCATGAGAGTATTTATTTGTTCCCGATCTGTCTTCTTAATGTGTGAGTTCAGGGCTATAATTTCCCTGTAAGAATTGCTTTCGTTGCATCTCATAAATTCCAGTAGGTTGTGTTTCAATTTTGATTAAATTGTAAACATTGTTTAATTTCATCTGTAACTCACTGGTTGCTGAGAAGGATGTTGTTTAACTTCCATGTATTTCTGGGGTTCTTCTGATTTCTTTTGTCATTTATTTCCAGTTTCATTGCACTTGGTCAGATAATATGCATGAAATAATTTCTGTTTTCTTGCATATACTTAAGCATGATCTATGGACTAATATGTGATCTATTTTAGAAAATGTCCCATGTGCAGCTGAGAAGAATGTGCATTTTGAAGTGATTGGGTGGAACACTCTGTGTATGTCCACTAAGCCCAGTTGTTCCAAGTTCTGGTTCAGTTCTGCCACTTCTTTGCTAATTTTTTGTCTGCCTGACCTATCTTTTTGGGATAAATGGGTATTGAGTTCTCCTGTTGAGGTTGTGGTATTGGACAGTAGACTTTTCCTGTCCCTTAAGATTTGTCTTACGTAACTCGGTGTTTCCATGTTGGGTGCATACATATTTATGAGTGTTACCTCTTCATCTTGGATTTTTCCCCCTTCTTTCTTATGTTTGAGCAATCTTGGTTTGAAGTTTAGAGTGTCTGAAAACAAGGTTGATACCTCTGCTTTTTTCTGAGGTGTTGGAGCATGTAGTATTGTTTTCCATCCTTTAACTTTTAGCCTATGAGTTTCTTTATGAGTTAGATGTGTTTCTTTTGTACAGGGTACTGTTGGATATTGCTTCCTTAGCCACTCTTCCAGTCTATTTCTTTTAATTGGAGAATTGAGTCCATTTACATCGATGGTTATAATTTAAGTGTATTGACTTATGATTGACATCTCTTTTAGTAGTACTGTTTACTGCTTGTTCTCCTGTTTGATTGGTTATCCTATTTTGTGGGTTCTTTTTGGTCTCATTTGTAGAGATCAGTTCATTTGGTCTCCCTCTCATTGTTTCCTATTAATCTCACGTTGTTCATTTTGGCATTATCTTGCAGATGTTGAGTTACTTTTTCCTGCATCCTGGTGGTTTTTAAGAGATCCTTTCTTACCTTTTCACTTTCTGTGACTGTATCTTCAAGATCTGAAATCCTATCTTCACTTTTGTTCATATGGTGTTGCCAGCTTGTGATTGAGATTTTATTTTCCTCTATATGTATTTGAACCTGTTTTGTGCGATCTATTTCTTTCCTATAGTGCTTATTCAAGGATCCCATCATTTATGTAATCTCCTCTAATTTTTTATGAGTGTCTTCTTTAGATGCATGCAATGAATTTTTCATTATAGTTATTCTTTATTTTTCTACTTCACAGGTTGTTGCTACTCTCGTTTCCTCTCTTACTTTCTGCAGTTGTTCACTTATTTCAGATACTATTAATTCAGAGATGACTTTTCTACTTCAGAGGTCATTTCTGATCTGATTTCCTCTATGCTTTTCTGCAGCTTTTTTTTTTTTTTAATTGCAGGCTCTAGTAATTCAAAGATTTCTTTTTAAACTTCAGAGCTTATCTCCAATCTGAGTTTCTCTGTGTGTTTCTACATTTGTTTGTTTAATTCAGATGCTACTAATGCAGAAATTTCTACTGCAAGATTCCCATTTTATCCTATGGTAATTTCTCCTGTATGGTAATGTCTCCTGTATTTGTTCCAGGTGGCCTCAGGACCTGACATTGCATTTTCCTCCTTGTTTGTATAATTCTGTGTAGTAGTGACCTTTGGTGCAGAACTGCGTGACCATGGTTTGGTTGGTCAGTCTGGGCTGCTGGGTCAGCTGACCTGCTTGCGGGGCGGGGGCAGGGTTCTCATTCACGCAGCGGGCCTGGCTGCTCAATAGGCTGCCCTGCTGGTGGGCTGGGTTAGGTCTCACTCACATGGGCAGGCCTGGTGCTGGGTCCACAAATGTTGTTTCTCTGAAAACACCATGCCACAGCAATACATGTGCAACCACATTTACTTTGTCATAATTTTATCACAATTATTTTGTGATTTTTGTCACAATTTATCATACCTAAATCTTCGAAACAACCCAAATGCCCATCAACTGAGGTATGGATAAAATGATTATTTTTATACAGTGGAGTATTACTCATGTATAAAAAAGATAAATTTGAGGCTTTTATAGGTAAATGGATGGAAATGACGGCCATCCTTATAAGTAAAATAAAACAAACCTGCATGTGTCAACATTGTATTGCCTCCCTAGTGTAAGAACCTGAAGAGTAAAAGATCCTGAAAGGCACACAGACGCTGTGAAATGGAAAGAAAAATTTCAAAGGGAAAGAATATCTGGAACGAGGGAAAGGAAAAAAGAAATAAGAAGGAAGGGAAGAAGAAACATAAATACATACACAGGATAGCTTGGATAACTGTGCCACTGCTTTCTGCTCATCTACTAAAAGGAGCAGCTCATGCTTGCATTTTTTCTGTCTTTTAATGTTTTATAATTTTTGATCAATTTTGCATGCTTATACCTGGTAATCTGAAAGACTAGTTTGAAGACAACAATATGCAATATGATGACTATTATTAAATTCCTATCATTTTGTTTAGCGAAATTTTGCATTGTATCTAATTTTTTCCCCTCACTAAATTGTATTCTCTTTAAAGAATAAAAATAAAGGGGCCAGTAAGGTAGCCTAGTGGCACAAACTCGTGCCTCGCAAGAGCAAGGTCCAGTGTTCAATCTCCAGCAATCAATCAATCAATCAATAATTTTTGAAAATTTGGAGAAGAGTATCCTTGTTTCTCATTACAGTAATACTGACTAGATTTATGCTTTCATGTGTACACTGGAAAACAATTATTCCTTGTCCTTCATATTCAAAAGAGTTTGTCTTGATTTCACTCACAGCTTCCTCAGTCTCTTTAATCACACATTTACAAATTATCTCTCATCATCATAATAAGGCACTAATTCATTTTATTTATTTATTTATTTATTTGGTATAGCTCTGGCTCATGGTGATCCTCCTGTCTCAGCCTCCTCAGCACTGGGATTAGAGGTATGCACCATCACACCAGGTCTCAGTGGCCAGCCAGTATGCTGTATAGGACATTGAACCCAGGTCCTTGTGCTAGCCAGACAGGTGCTTAGACCACTGAGCTATCTCTCCAGCCGCATTAACTCTTTCTCAATAGTTTTGTTTGTTTTTTTTTTTTTTTTCCTGAGAAACTTCGGCATTTACTTCCCACCTTTATTTATTTATTTATTCATTTATTTATTTTAAAGAATTTTTTATTTTTTTTCTTGTTTCAGAACTTTTGTTTGTTTGTTTATTTATTTTTATGGCTGGCTCAGCCTGCCCTGAGGGCAGGACTGGTGCAGCATGAGGTGCCGGGGATCAAACCGCGGTCCCTGCAGCCACCCAAGCTTTCCTACGCAGGCACTTTAGACCACTGAGCCATCCTGCCGGGCCATCCACCTTTATAAAGTTGTCACTATATATTTAAAAATGTGATTTTTAAAAAATGTACTTAATACAGGGTCTACAGGTTCTCAGTATACACAGATGAAACTCGTACTGGTCTTCCCGTTTTCAGCCTCCCAAGCTCTGGGATTATAGGTGTGCACCACTATATCCAGTCTCAACTTCAGTCTGAGTGTGCCCTGCCCTGAGGATGGGGCCAGCACGGCGTACCGGAAGTTGAACCCAGTCCCTGTGTCTCCCTAAGCTGGTGCTTTAATCGGCTGAGCAGCCTGGTGGGCCCCTTGACACTATATATATTATGTTTCCTAATCTTTGCCCCTACATCCTGAGATGAAGCAATCTTTCCTTTCCCCAAATCCAATCTCTGCTGTCAATGGAGGAGATTAGGGTAACACGTAGAGTGACTAATGCCCCAGAGATCTAGGTTTCTCCCCTTATTTTAATTTAATGAATAATTGCATAACTGTTTCCTCCCTCACCACTCTTGGGGTATGATACCTAAGAAATCTGAAGCATTTGGTCACATTTACCTCCCGACTGAACTAGTCTTCTGAAAGATATTCATCTCCTGAAGAAATGAGCTCTGTAGGGTCTGTTGAACAGCTCACACTTCTGTCGGGCTATTAAGAGTACCTGGAGTGGATGGACCGAGTGCCTACTACAAACCAGACCTCGTGCTGGGCCTAAGAAGATGCCACAGGAGAGGAAACCATCATAGCTCTGTCACTTAGCCGTTTGAACACGGTAAGCCAAGGGCTGTGAAGGAGTGATGGTCAAATCCTTCAGAGAACACAGGGCAAGTCAGCATTTTACATAAAAAGCAGCTCGAGTTTCTAGTCTCCTTGGACTCGTCCTAGTTCCAGTAATTTTCTAGGAAAATCGCCGTGGTGTGATTCTGTGAAACGCGAGGCTCAACTTCACTACAGCCAAAAGTTACAGGTGAACATCAGTTGTGCCCAGAACCAGACGGAGAAGCGTGGAGGACCTTCGGCTGCGCGTTTCCACGGCTCTGCCCTCCGTGCGTTTCTGGGGACAGCTGCCCCTTCTTAGCTAATAATATGCGCCAACAGAAGAGTATTGGCGACCAAGGAACACTGGGCAAGCCTTCGGCGCCTGGAGAAGGGCAGGCAGCTGGCCACTGAGATAGCTCCACACTGGCCTGGTCTTCTGTTCCCTGCCCTCCTGCGGCCACACCGTCTCAATCCCTCTACCCCAGTGAGGGTCGATGGTCCATCAGGCGGGACACTCGAGGCTTTGTGTAAGGAGCATGTTTTTCTTTAAACAAGTCAATATTTTACTGTTCAATAATGTCACACATCCAAAATAAATCCTGCTAATTTATGTGGCATTTTTAAGACTTCTGCCTGGAATCTTTGAATACTTCTACCTAAACTTTTATCTCTGTGTCTAAAATATTTTGTTTCTTCATCTCTCCACAGATGAAATTTTCTTCAAATGTTCCATCTTTTTCAACAGTTTGAATGATCGGATTACCGAAACACTACATTCAGTTTACAGAACATATTCATTAAGAGCAAATTTTATTTGTAAGCACTTGTAAAAAATAAACTGAAAAAAATGTTTCTAGCGAGGACAGCCAAAGAACTTAAAAATGCCTCCTTAGTGGCCTTCGATGCCCTTGGGGCTATTCACAGGAAGAAGAACGCCCTGGGGGCGTCCCTCACTATCACACACTGCATATGTCCGCATATGCAGTGTGGGGACAAGCTGCGTACTCAAGCAAGCAGTCCTGAAAGTCCACCACGGCTCCTGTAGCCGTGGGAGCGAAGGCAAAATGTCCACAGGCCTTTCTATTACAGATCCCGGGACTCGGCGGTGCATACGCAGGGTCAGCGGGCTCACGCAGCATGCAGGACACAAGAGCTCCCAAGCTCCTGTCAGAAGAAAAGTCTTAAGAACCCTTGTCCTTCAAGACGCCTGGCTTTAGTGAGATGGACCCAAATCCTGCTCTAGCAAACTACAGTATGCAGCTGCCAGACTTTTTTTTTTTTTTCCGATACTGTCCTTGCTTATCTTCAAAACATCCTTGATGAAAATCATACCCTCAGCGGCACAGCTCCTAAAGCTGGCTGTTCATAGCAGTGGCGCAGCGCTGGCTTTCCTGTGGACGGAGGCGGCATTAACGTAGTCACACTGGATCGGAAACAACGCAGGGTGCGATTGCACCCATAGTCCCAGTCGGACTGTAGGAAATGGGGACATTTCTTCCCTTCCTGTTTTCAGGGAATAGAAGGTCAAAACGATCACTTCAGACCGGGAGCTTTGCGATTGTTCTGTCTGATTAAACTTGAAGTGCTGTGTCCCTGGGCCAGGAAGCTTATGAAAAGCGGAAGCATATCATGCACTGTTGCAGGACAGAGCTGAGGCGCACCTCCAGGAAAGGGGCTTGGGAGCTTGCTCCTCGCAGGGGTCTGGCCAGCTGGAAGCGGCTGCTGAAACACAGCAAAATCTCTCTTATACATGAGCAATGATTGGAAAGATTTCAGTCATATGTATGTATGATTAAAATTATATATATAGAGAGAGAGAGTAAGGGAAAATAAAATGAGAATCAATTACATTAATAAGGACATTAGAACTTGCAGTGATTCCATAAGGAAAGAGATCAGAATAGATCATTTGGCGTGAGGCTAGCATTTGGTAGGGTCATCTGCTAACCCACAGAACAAACAATATTGAAAGGAAGTAGTGGAGAAGAGAAGAAAGAAAGAAAGAAGATGAGGGGGGACTGGCAAGATGGTTCAGTGGCCTAAAGTGTCTGCTTAGGAAAGCTTAGGCAACCACAGGGACCAAGGTTCGAGGTTCGATCCCTAACATCACAGGCTGAGCCGGCCCCAGCCCCAGGGCAGGCTGAGCCAGCCATTAAAAAAAAAAAATAGATAAAGGGAAGAAAGCAGAGAAAGGAAGGAGAAGTAGAAATTATCTTTTTAAATTTTTATCTACTTAGACATTACTTCTTTTCTTCTCCCTATAGAACTCTGAATTCTAGCCAAATTGAATTCTTCGCAGCTTAGTAAGCCCATGATAACCCTTCTTCAGCTGTGTCACTGTCTGTCCTCCTTTTGGCTGAGATGCTCTTGATTTTGCACTTTTGCTGCATAGCGAAAGCTCTTATTGCTCCTTTGCATCCCTGTCATAGGTTCTGTCCTTCAGGAAACCTCCCTGATGCGCCACAAGCCCATCAGATGGACTCCATGGGAGGCAGCAGCCAAGCACAACCCTTCAACACTCAGTTACTTCAGCACTCTATTATACTCATCTGCCTCAGGACTTGCTCAGCTGGGGGTGTGGGCTGTCATCGCACGGTGGTCAGCACCGAGCACAGGGCCCCATGGCCAGTAGTGACTTGGACATGGTCTAAGGAACAATGTCAGAGAAGTAGACCAGCACCTACTACCAGCATTGCCTAATGACAGCAAAAAAAAAAAAAAAAAAAAAAAAAAAAAAAAAAAAAAAAAAAAAAAAAAAAAAAAAAAAAAAAAAAGTAATGCGACCTCACGTGCCTGTGAGGATTTGTTCACGAGATCGGGTTTGTTCCAACATCAACTACGTGAGCATTTGTTGAAGTCAAGAGAAATGTAAACACAGGCCGCCTTCTTTTCAGAAATATTTGGACACATGCACTGACAGGCAAAATAGAACTTGTATCTCCTTTGATCAAGCATCCGAGCAGCCCAACCCAACGCCACAGCCACTTCTCCACAATTTTTTTTTTCCCAATGAGAAGGATGCACAGGACGTTCGCATCGTGTTTCCACTGGTGATTTTATAAGGTGACATGATGGGTGAGCATGAATGACCCATGTTTATTTTAACTCCAAAATAACCTGAAAAAGCAGTGCAGTGGCCCTTTTTCCTCATGTGACCCAGTAAATCATCTAGCACTTGAACGTGTTTTGGAACATCAGATGCTGTGTTGCAAAATTTCCACTGCATTTCAATAAAAAAAACAAGGTAGAGTGTAATTAAGATTTTAATTAGGATGTCCCTTAGATTCTTCTTTAAGGTTACCAAAAGATGGTAATACCAGCTACCAAATAATCTTTGAGCAAAACTCAGTATTTTATACCTATTTAAGAGTTATGGGGCTGGCCTGATAGCTCAGGGGACTAAAGCACCTACTTAGCCAAAGTGCAGCAGGTAAAGTTTGACTCCCAGCGTGCTGTGCCAGCCCTACCCCTGGGCTGTGCCGAGACACTGATTGAGACTATGTGTGGTGGTACAAGCCTGTAATTCCAGCTCTTGGGAGACTCAATACACGAGGATCACTATAAGCCTAATCTGTGTAGTCAGGCCCTGTAGACCTGTAGACCTTGTCCTAAATACAGGGGGAAAAAATTCATGGAAATAACTCATCAAAATACACTTTAAGTTGTATCTGGATTTTGATTTGTGGAGCCCAGTGGTAAACAAGTCTACATAGCACCATATTTCCCCTACAACAGCCTATAATTTCTTAAAGAAGCAAAAGTTGATTTTCTGATGTTGATCTTGAAATGTCCTATTTGCACAATGTTCAACCTTCAGTTGATAAGCGTGACATTTTCTTCAAATCCCAGTGGTCTGTATTGGCACAGCTCACCTGGCCTGTCCCTCGTGGATTGGTCGCTGGGTGGCTGCACTGTTGTCCTCTTTGCCCATGAGTCAGGATCAGGATTCCAGAATTACAGAGCTGCCACTTCATAATTTTTCAGTTCTGTGGTTAAATTTCTCAGTTAAATTGATAGTCATTTTTTAAACTTCTGGATGGATCATTTAGAATTAAATGTGGCATAAGTCCCTGCATTTAAGAGTACACTTTCAGGGGATCTAAGTCACAGAAATAGGATATCCAGCTCTGTTAATCAGGGTAACTCATCTATGTGTCCGTGGAGACAGAGACGGAGGGATTTGCACTCCACAGCTGACGGCAGTGTCACCTGACTCCAGACAATGGCCAGTCTGTCCTCCCCTCAGTCTGTCCATGCTGCTCATGAATGGAATCTTTTTAAATCACCAAACCCAGCTTTACTCACATAGGCCTGTCAATTTCCTTTCAGTGCTTGACTTTTCCTTTCCATGAGATTATTGCAATGCGTCAGCTTAGCACTTTCGTACAACCATATCAGTGTGTCCACTTTTGGCTTGTCTTTCCGTAACTGATGGTCAATTGCCCCAGACTGGCTATTATGGCCATTGGTCAAGGCTAGTTCGAGCTCTTCTCACTTTTTTTCCAGTCTCAACCACAGCCACCCAACCTTATCCCTGAGTTCCAAATGGTCTTTTATTTTTCTGGTATCAAAAATTTGTTTCTCATGGAGTCATTTCCAGCTATAGTAGTCTTCTGATAGCAAATTCGAATTACAGTCTTACAGAGTTCACAGCTTATGTGTTGAAGGGAACTCAAATGTTGAACTAAAAAGCCTTCCTGGGCCATGTGTTTCCATCCCACTAATAATTTCAATACAATTCTAATTTTACACAAGTATATATTAAGCTAATTGGACCTTGATAGAAATTATGAGGGCATAGATTTACAATATCTGATTTCAACTTTTAACTTTTTAGCCCTTCTCCACTGGCTAAGAAAAAAAAAAAACTATATATCTATATCTATATCTATATCTATATCTATATCTATATCTATATCTATATCTATATCTATATCTATATCTATATCTAATCTATCCTAAAATTAAGATTCATCTTAGCTTCCAGGCCAGGCATGTGAGTGGGACCACTTGGGGCCTGAAAGAAACTCATTTAACCCAGAACTCAGGCCCAGCATGTGAGTGGAACTTGATCCATCAAACAGGCCCAGTGTGCAACGCTGAAGCAGATCTCCTGTGAGGCTAGAGGGAAGACCCACCCAGCTGATCCAGGAGCAGAACATCTTGCCAGAGTGGCACAGCAGGTTCACCTCCAAGGGCTGCAGCAGAAAGAAGTGGAGCTCAGCAGCCAGACCCAAGCCACAACCACCGGGCTAAGTTTGAACTTGGTAGATCCTGACCTGGTGCTAAGGTGAGAACTCTACCAAAGCTGTACACCAAAGATCAAAAGGCAGGGCTATGCAAAATGCCAAAGAGAAGGAGGAAAATGTGCTCTCAGGCCCAGAGCCCAACCCAGAACAAATGCATGAGACAATAGCATAGAAGATACTGGAAATCACACACCTGAAATCTCTGAAATAATAGCATCTAAAGTAAAGAAACAACTGCAGAAAAGTATAGAAGAAATCAGATCAAAAATAATTTCTGAAGTAAAAAAAAAGAAATGATAATTGTACTGAAAGAAACACTAAGTGCCTCTAAAGAAGACACTGACAAAAAAGCTGAGAATAGAAAAATGATGGAATCCTTGAATGAGCAATATAGGGAAGAAATAGAAAGCATACAGCGGATTCAAAGTGCTATACAGGAAATTAAAACCTCAATTACAAGCTGGCAAAAACAGTTCAATGAAAGTGAAAATAGGCTTCCAGACGCTGAAGACACTGTTGCAGTTAGTGAAAAAATAAGAAAAGGTCTCTTTAAAACAACTAGGATGCAGGAAAAAATAATTCAAGATCTGAAAAATGATGCAAAGATGAACAATGTAAGACTAATAGGCATCAATGAGAAAGAATGAGTCAATGGAAATGATACAAAAAGAATATGTACAGAAATAATAACAGAGAACTTCCCAAATATGGAAAAGTAATCTGAAATTCAGGCAACCAAAGCATATGGAACTCCAAATAACATCAGCCCAATTAAAACCACACCCAGTCAGGATCTCAGAAATTCAACACAGGAACAGTATACTAAAAGTTGCTAGAGGGAAAAAAAAAAAACAAAAAAAACAACAACAAAAAAACAGATCACATTTAAAGGAAAACCCATTAGAATAATGGCGGATTTCTCTTCACAAACCATCAAGTCAAGGAGAGTGTGGGGCAAACTACTACAAGTATTGCAAAAAAAAATTCCACTCTGGACTGATATATCTTCCGAATCCCTTCCAAGTATAATGGAGAAGTGAAACACTTCCAGGACAAAGAACAACGAAAGAATTTTACGATGACAAAGCCAACCCTGCAGTTTACTAAAAGATATTGTAGAGAAGGCTCAAAATGACCACAACTCTATGAAGGAGAATGGAAAGGAGCCACCAAATAGGGCAAACAATTAAATACAGGAGAAAAAGAGGTACACAAAAGAAATATTTCAATTATTCTTTTGTATACAGCAGCAAAATTTTTCCATCAGTGTATTCTGCAAATGGACTTCTCTTGTACCCTATGGATCATAATTCTGTCCAAGTCTACAAGGTGGATATCAGGGAAATAGTAATAGCTCGGTCCCACAAGTGACCCCTGGCAACCAGCAAGTGTCATGGACACTGTCCATGTCCATGACATACTAGAACTCTATATCATATCCATTCCCGAAACTATTTGAAGTTCTGGATATAAATTTGCCATTCCAATCTTCATTTTATGTTTTATTCTTATTAATTCTTTACTATCATGAAAACTTTTTCGAGTTGATATTTTTGTATATATTAACCTACTCAAATACTTTGTGATTACTCTGAACAGATTACAAACTTGTACATATAATACACAACATTTTGGCCTCTTATTTGTACTCACAATTTAATTTTAATATCGGAATATCATTTTGAAATATTCCATTTAATTTTTAATTAGCTATAATTTAATTAATTTTGTGACTGTTGTTTAATCTTAATTTTTGTTTTAAGATTTATACTGTTTGTTTGCGTTACAATCTGCTTATATGGCAAGGTATGATATTTTCTCCTAGTATTAGAAATTTGAAAGGGTATTTACATTCTCCACTGACTTTATATTACTTCTTTCTTGTCATTTACACATACACATACACAAAAACACACACACATATAAAATATATATCCTGACATAAGTTTGATACAGTTTTGTAGAAAGCTTCAATAACCTTTTAAATGGGTTCTTTTAATATAATTATATTTTACATAGTCCTGCATAACTACCATTTTGAGAGTTCTTTATTCCTTATCCAGGACTATATAGCTACTTCTCTTGCTTTCTGAATTATGATTTTTGTTATTTTTTATATGCTATGCCTCAAGGTATTAGAATATTTTGAGTTTGTGTAACTGGAATATTTTTTTCTTTTAGTTTTCAAATTTGCTATGTATAAAATTCAATGAGGACAGATTTTTTTCTTTCAGTCCTTTGAATTAATTAGCATAGTTCCTTATCCACTTGCTCTTTTTTTGTTAATGTAGAATAAGATGCTATTTAACTGTGCTCCCCTATAGCTAGTTTTTATGTATATGCTTTAATGATTTTTTCTTTACAATTAGTTTTGGACAATTTCATTTTTTTATATCTTGGTATGATTTTAGTCAGATTTCTTATCCACAAAGTTCATTATTTTTGGAAATATGCTGCTATAATTTCAACTAAATTCAGAAACTTTAAATCCTTACTTTTTTCCTACCTCTTTCTACTTACAGAATTCTAATTATATGAATATAAGCTTCTTGATTTGGGCACAGAGTAAACTATTATATGACTTATCTGTAAATTCTTTCTTTTTTATGTTTTTAGATAATTTTTGTTCTTATATTAATTTAAGTTTCTAAGTAACTTGTTTACCATTCAGGTAGAGTTGATTACAATTTAATAGCTTCTGTAGTTTTTTCTGTTATTCCACAAGAGATACTTGAACTCCAAATAAAGAAAAAAAAATGGAAGGAAAGGGTTCTATGTACATTCAGCTTTGAGATGTACGCTAGGCAAAGGCCATCTAAGCCACATGGGAACTCTACAACAAAGACATGCCTCTATTTTCAGAAAAAAAATATGTGGGAACCCACATCTGTGTTCAGCGGTCATTGCTTGCTCTGAAGTGGCTCTGAATGCTCCCTTCCTAACCTCTGTCAGGGACTTCACACTTCCCCAGTGTCAGTGACACAGAAGCCAATGCCTGCTCCACAGTACTAGCAAGACCAGTCTAGGGAAGCAATAGAAGAAACCAAAAGGGAAAAACATCCTAAAATTTATTCTACCCTTAATCTCCTTTCTGCTATATTTGTGATGCATGATTTCTGAAACTCAGGATTATTTAATCTGAAAAATCAATATTAAGATGTGGGAAATTAAATTTTAAAGATAGCTTTCTATTTTTAAAAATAGGCTAAGGGCATATGCTGTTTATTTTGAAATAATATAATGAATACAGGATTGAGCTGAGGTGCCTAAGGTTGCCTAAGCTTTCCTAAGCAGGCGCTTTAGACCACTGAGCCATCTCACCGGCCCCTCCTAAATCATTTATGAACAGCAAAGTCATTCACAGTCAACAAGGGTAAAAAAAAATAAAAGTTGACTTCATACTATTAAGGTTGCTCTCTGCTACTTTTGCTCTCAAAAATATACAATTCTGTGCTATAAAAAGGCTTTCGGGTTGGCCCCATTTGATAAAGGCTAAGTAATTTTTAGAATATTAGAACAATTTTGTGAGCAGTAAAAACAGAGGAGATCTCAGGCATTTGAACTTCTCATTTGGCATCCTCAGGAAAAGCCTGCAAAACATGGGTGCTGTTACCTCTCATCCCTGATTTGCAATACAAACATCTAAGAAGTCAATTTAGCACTTGTGAGGCTGAGACTAAAGGACTCTGCCTTTATGACCAACCCAGGCAGCACTGTGAGATCCTGTCCCAAAAATACAAAATGAAAAACATGCATTTCCTTCTGCACAAGTCTTTGTTGCGTGATATGGCTAACTTTACATAACTTTTAATAATTTTGCACCACAAATATAGAATAAATACTGTCTATTATGAACTGAACGTTACCGCCTTGATCGCTTTGGGCTATGCTCTTTTTGCTCAGTGACCGTAAGAAGAGGCATGTAGTCCTCCAGGGGAAGAGAACACAGATAAACTTGAGCGCATCCTTTCAGCCACAAATGCACACCTCCCGTGAGACCTGCCCGCACTGTCTGCGAGCTCTCAGGGAACATGACAACCTCCCAAGATGCGCACCCGGTGTGCGAGGGTGCTTATCCACCTAACTGTGCAGACACAGCAGACAAAAAAGCAAGTAACCACACAGGGAAAACTAAAAGACAAGAAACCAACCGGACTGGCCCTGCGATTACTCTTCAGCTTGAAAGCACAAATACAGACAGAACAGAACAGAACAGAACAGAACAAAAGGCAACAACAGAAATGGAACACTGGTTTCCATTCACTGAGTGCTCGCCAAGGGCTCAGAGTTAGGTTAAGTTCTTCATGCTTATCATCTTACGTGATTTTTAATTACTGCGTGAAACAGACATCGTTTCCCACAGAAAGGCTAAAGCTGTCCAAAAGCTCTGCAGGGTAATGGAGTGTGTGGGCACCTGGATTTGGAACCTTTTTGATACAGCTTAATCAATAACCAAGGAGGGCAGGGGAGATAGCTCAGCAGAAGAAGTGCTTGTCTGGCAAGGGCCTGAATTTGATCTCTGGTGCTCTAAAAAATAAGTAAGGTAAGGTAAGCCAAGCCAAGCCAAGCCAAGCCAAGCCAAGCCAAACCAAACCAAACTAAACTAGGGCCAGAGAAATAGCTCAGTGGATCAACGAGCCTGAAAACAGGCACAGGGGCCAGGGGTTCCATCTCTAGGCCTGTCATTCTGGCCCACACTCAGGGGGCTCTGAGAGGGCAACTGAGACTGGACATGGTGATGCATGCCTGTAATTCCAGGCACGCCTCTTGAGAGGCATAAACAGGTGAATCAATATGAGTCTGATGGAGTAGTGAGACCCTGAGCACTCTGTAGACCTGGAGGAAGAGGAGGAGGAGGAGCAGAAGGAAGAGGAGGATGAGCAGAAGGAAGAGGAGCAGGAGGAGGAGCAGAAGGAGGAGGAAGAGGAGGAGGAGCAGAAGGAGGAAGAGAAGGAGGAGGAGGAAGAGGAGGAGGAAGAGGAGAAGGAGGAGGAGGAGGAAGAGGAGGAGGAGGA
>PVJA010007419.1:27159-50959 GCA_004027025.1 Myocastor coypus | reverse complement strand
CGTCATCCAGAAAACTCCCCAAACTTCACTTAGAACCATCAACTTTACCGCCTAAGAAGCGGGGCTTGCAAAACACAGTTGGCAGATAGGGCTTAATAGACAAAGACTGATACACCACTCACTGATGCATAATCAAGACAGGTACAAACGTGGGGAAAAGAACCTTAGGTTCATCTCTTTGGTATAATATTATTTACAACATCCTGAGAAAGCTCACGTGCGCGATTCAAAATGAGTTGGCACTGCATCCACGCACACATTAGCATGGATTGACTTTAGTTCTACACAGCCCATCTGCGGATAATTAAACACGTGTGAAAACTGATAAAGCGCCCTTGCTCTTCAGGGAGACCACGTGGCGTTGGACCAAGGGTGAGCAGGCTCCCGGACGCACTTTCTTTCAAGGCTCTGTGTGGCATGAAAAATATTCAGATACACCACGACCAAATCAGAGAAAGGAAAGGGGGAAAGTCAGGGAGGAAGGAGGGGCAGGAAGGGAGGAGAGAGGGGAGGGAGCCCGCGAGGCTGAGGAAGAGGACTTGGCACAGGGGCCAAGCCCGCGAACCAGACGTCGGACATGGGGTTCAAATCCCGCAGCCCAGAGCCTCTGCGTGCGCGTTGTCATGGATATGCTGCTTCAGCGCTCCCTGAGTCCATTTGCTAAATATAAAAAACTGTAAAACAAATACGCTCGACTAGGCTGGAGTGAATCATGTGGAAGAAAAAGATGCGCCTGGTGAACAAAACGTTAAGTGAAATAAATTAGCCATGCAAGCCTAAATATCACATTTCTCGTGTGTAAGAAGCCAAGGTTGTAAGTAGAGAACCAAATAGGAGACCGAGAACCGCAGGTAGGAGGCAGAACCTTCCTCAGAGGGCAGGGGATCAAGACCTGTATTCATTTTTAAGGTTTGGAAAAAAAGACACTGAAATGAGTAGCTAATAGGTAATAAAAGCTTAGGTTACTCCTTGGTCTTAGGTAGGCTACAAGTTGGCCTAAGTAGCAAGGGGTAAGTAAGAGGGAGCCGAGATGGACTTGCCCATGGCAGGGCTGAGAATTCCAGAGGCTGTGAGCAGCCAGCCTTGGACACTGAGGAAGGGGTGGGGGAGACTTGAAGGACCTGGTAGTCTTCAGGGTGGGCTGGTGAACCAGAAGGTTCCCTCAGGGGCGCAGGGAAGCTATCCCTCGGGGTACAGATAGAGACGCGGTACTGAGGTGGAGGAAAATGCCCTGGATGTTGTAACAAGGAAGGACAGGAGCCACTGCTTCTCTGGGCCCTGGAATAAAACAGGAGGGATGGATGTGTCCTGAGTTCCCTGCGCTGAGTCGGCCTTGTCCACCTTCCTGGGGACACATTCGCTACCTTCCCAGCCATATTTGCATCAAGGAGGAGACATCGAAGGCCCCCTCAGGACCCAGCCCACACACGGGCCTTAACACACCGAGGCTCAGTAAGCTTCCTGTGAGGTCATGGAGGACCTTTGGCTCAAAACATTACAAGTTTAAATTCCACAATTCATTCCACCTTGATGTTAGAGAACTGAAATATCCAGATGTAAAAACGTTCTGGCATTCCGTTGGAAAGCTGGCTGCGTAACAGGGAGCATTGTCTTTTATGTGCACGTGAAAGTCCTGAAAAATTCTATTTCTTCCATAACAACACCTTGAGTCCTCAAGGTGTGGTTAACCTGGTTTCGCTAAAAAACATACATATTCATATTCTTTTGACAGTAGTTTCATAGCATGAAACGTGCAAATTATGCTATCAATTACAAAAATATTTTAAATGAGAAGAAAATTTAAATGGTCATTATATAACCATCTCTTATATCACCTTTTGTGTTTGATTAGGGGAATTCCTTAGATTTTTATAAAGCAAACAACATACACATAAAAATTTTAAAATAAAATAAAGCACATATCAGGTTTCTTCATTTGTGATAGAAAATAAATCATCTCTTTCCAATTAAAAAATGTAAATTAGACTATCCAATTTCATTTCATTGGGATTAGCTCATGCTAGAATTGAGGTTATATTTCAAAATAGAATCAATTTTAACTCATACAAAGAAAACCTCTCAATCATCTGCATCAAAGAGATATAAACAGATGTTTGGAGTTTGGACATGAAGCTGTCTATTCTAAGAGACTGTGATTCACATGTTCCCTCTGATAGAATGCTGTAGTAAATGACTTTTGCCAAAGAACACAAAAAATTACATTTATTAATTATGTCTGAGCATCATGAGCCAGTCTAATCCACACTACAGAACAGGTTCTGTAGGTATTCTTTGTTTGGGGAGAGGAATTTGAGGCACATTTCTCTTAAGTGAGTTCTGGAAGGTCACACAGCTGGTAACAGCAGTGCAGAAATTTGTCCACAGATGGCCTGGGTTTAGAGCTCGTGTTGTTAGCTGATGTTCTACTCACAAGGGAGGAAAAATTGCAAACAGGAGGATGACGGCGATGCATGGTAAGTAGAGATGGTGCAGGGAAGATACAGTGACACATTTTTCAGGCTGGAAACAAATGGTGACTGAGAACTGCCATGTCCTAGGTTGGGTTATGGTGAGACAATCTCCAGCCACAAATTTGGACTTGGGGGTCAAGAAAAGCTCCGCCAAGCACATTTTTACACTTTAGCCATGGGCATAGAGATCAAGCATGCAGTTACAGATCGTACGGCAAAACTCCTGTCAAGGCTTCCTGAAAATCCTTCCCAGACCAAGTTCTAACATAAATCAAACAGAAAATTTTCTGAAGGTAGAGTAGTTTTCAAGACCAATAATATTTCTGGCTTAATATCAAGAGTGAGATGGTTTTTCTCTCCAGGACATTGATAGACAAATAGTAGTGTACTAATAATAACAGAGACACAATTTCAGTATCCACAAGGTAGAGAAAAATGTGGCCCAAGTGGGGAAGATGGAAGGTCCACTGAACGAGGCTTAGCTTAACGCCACAGTGCGCCTGGGGATTGTAGATTCAACTTTAAAATGGTCAGTATTTTCCAATTGCAACAGATATGCCTTCATAATTTTGCTCAATTCGAGCACACACACGCTTCCTACATATTTCTCACAAAGGCAAAGAAGCTGTGCCAGCGGTGGCTTTTGGCATAACTGGAAATGACCATGAGTTATCCGCAAATTTTATTTAACCACTAATTACTATGGACCAGCTAATTAAAATGTATGTATGAATGCTTATTTATCAGGGGTGGAGTACTGAGCACATGAAGTGTGGAATGTAGTTTATAAACATTATAATAACTAATACATTAGCTATATATTATCACTTATGGCAAAGCAAATGGAGTCCCAGAAAGATTGTGTCACTTGGAGGGATCCCCTGTGCAAGACATTAGAGCCCCGACTTGACTGCACCAGAAACGTTCAGTCTGCTCATTGCACCTTACGTAGGGTCCGGTGCTCATCCGACTTCCCAAACAGCTAACAGCAGCACTCATCCTCACTAACCCAAATGGTCTCGTACTGTGAGAGTCTTACAGTGACTTTTTGAAATTCTGAATCTTTTTTTTCTTTTGTTTATTTATTTATTTTTAAGGCTGGCTCAGCCTACCCTTGGGGTGGGGGGTGGGGGGCTGGCACAGCATGTGGTGCTGGGGATTGAACCGTGGTCCCTGAAGCCTCCTGAGTGTTTCTAAGCAGGCGCTTTAGACCACTGAGCCATCCCGCCAGCTCTTGTTTTTTCTTTTGTTAACAAGGGCGTTCATGTGTTATCGCATCAGATGCCTATAGTCTATTGCTCTTCTTGCCGCTATCTTCACATTGTCCCATATGGTTAATTCTCAACCTGAACTAAGTTGGGTAGTGTTTAACCACCACTACTTAAAATACAATAAGCTAAAACTTAGCAGGAAATTAAACATGATGCGTAAGTAGTTGTTCCATCAACTCTACAGCAAACTGGAGACTTCAAGTAATAATAATAGATATAGGAGTTCAAGTAGTAAAATTAAAATACATAATTTAGTTTTCAGAAAGTCACTAGCATGTTATTATGACTGCAAAGTAAAAATAACGGATGTTTGCCATTAACATGGGTACTGAATTAGCTTGGAAGCTTTTACCTAGAATGTGGTATCTTGAAATTAAATCTAAAATTATACAAGATGAAGTGTTTTATGAATAATGCTTAACACTGAAACTCTGTGTATAGTATTTAAAATGATACTTGTTCCGCATCACACAAAATT
The DNA here is from genome assembly GCA_004027025.1 of Myocastor coypus. Classification (NCBI taxonomy): domain Eukaryota; kingdom Metazoa; phylum Chordata; class Mammalia; order Rodentia; family Myocastoridae; genus Myocastor; species Myocastor coypus. The sequence continues at coordinate 46,739 of PVJA010007419.1, read as the reverse complement.
ATTATACTTAGCTTTAAATGAAACCATTCTCCGTGGCGTGAAATATGGACGACTGCTTTGAAAGCTGTTTCTCTGCGAAGGTCATTTTGTGAGTCAGATCAACGAACGACAGTTTGGTGGATAAGGAAAGAAACCGCCAACGGGATTTCAGTCAATAGCATGCACAGCAGCAGGAGCTCAGTGAGGTTTTCCTATGATTCGTACTCAGCCACGCTGCCTTAGCACCAGACGCCCCTGGTGAGTCCTCTTGGTGCAACAGATCTACTAGGAACTGTGCGTAAATCGAAGAAAACACAAAATGCCCCTCCCATTCTGCCTACTTACCTTTAATTTTCTTTTTTTCTAAAGACACAGTTATTTCCCCCAAAATAAAAAGTGAAAAGTTAAAATTCAGAGTCAGTTATATAGTAAATATAACAGAAAAAGTAAGTCTATCCCCTTAGTATTTGATCTTTTTACTGACCTCCTTTTTGTCATAAGAACCAGTTGCGCTGGGCTCTTCCTCGATATGAGGCTTTGGGGCAATGGGAGGGTGCAAAGGTTAAAGGTAGGTTCCTGCACTCTGGCAAACCTGACCCCATGAAAGAGGAAAATTCCTTCTAGAGATTTCCCTGGTGACATTCAGTTCCAGTCCAAAGTGGAGCTTTATCTCGCGCTGGCTGTAGACCTGCATATTCTTCTCTTCTAGATGACTGCAACTGCCTATCCCTCGACCAGATTCTGCCCACAGTATTGAAGGAACACGTGATGAAGGGCTGAAAACCACATCAGAAGAAAACAAATGCCTTGAGCAAGGACCAGTCGCGGAGCAATCTAGTGCAATGTCCTTTCATAGGAAGCGCTGTCGCGGGCAGTGTCACGGAGGTTGTATGAAACTGAATCCTACAAACGACAGATGATAGCAAGGTGCTCAGGAGAATCAAAGAAAGATGGGACCCTGTGCTTCATTTGCCACTGGAGAAAATACAGTAATAACACATGGTCATAGTAAAGTAATGAAACAGCTTTTTTTTCACATAAAAAGTAAAAATGCCCCGCTATTTGTAAACCAAATGATACATTAAAGCAAAAGCCACAGGCAGGGGCTGCAGCAGATACGGAGAGCTTCTTAATGATTTAAGTACATCTTTAAACACCAAATGGCAAGCATCACACCCTTCTTCAGCTTTCGCAAAAGACAAAAATGCTGCGCACTGCCTCATTTGAAATGGCACTTTGTGTTTTTCCTGTGGATAGATTTTTATTGCAAAGTTGCACACAATTCCGCTTTCTTGCTGTTTCTGCATAATGTATGAATCAAGCAGCTGTAGTCGATGCATATTTATGGTTAAGTTTTTATCCTCTGCTCTCTAGCTGCATCACAAAAGGAAGCATCTATGTCTTTGAAATTCATTGGTTTCATGGAGAAGAACGTTCTGGTGAATCTGAGAGCAGAATCTCTGTTTGCTCTATGCTATCGCCGGCTAATAATTGCCACCGTGGTAAGTCAGTGCACCCCGGGAACCCACATAAAACAGGACTCAACAAAGCAGTGAGCAAGAAGGCACACCTGCTCTGAAAGGTCTCTAAGTTATTGCTCTTCCCCAGAAATGAATTATAAAGTCATTATCAACTAGTGGAAGTAAAGAATTGTTCATAAAAGACATTAAAGAAAAATTATGCATACGGAGATGGTTGCCACGATAGAAAACCTAGCAGGAGACAATTTGAGAACAATTACCAACAAATATATTAGCCAGTAAAAATGATATAATATTGTTCATATGAGCATATTCTGAAGGAACAGATTTTGTGGAGGTAAAAATGTTTCACAAAAGAGTAGTGTGGTGTTTTTCTGAGATTCAGTTTAAAATGATAACTTCTGGCATTTTCAAACTATTGTCATACTCAGGCTATTTGTGGTCTCTTTCTTTCTTTCTTTCTTTCTTTCTTTCTTTCTTTCTTTCTTTCTTTCTTTCTTTCTTTCTTTCTTTCTTTCTTTCTTTCTAATATTATGGCCAGCTCAGTCTGCCCTGGGGGTCGAGCTGGCATAGTGTGTGGTGCTGGAGTTCGAACTGCCTTCCCTGCAGTTGCCTAAACTTTCGTAAGCAGGCACTTCAGACTGCTGAGCCATCTCGTGGGCCCTGTTCGTTCTTTCTTAACCAAATCATTTTATACAAAACCTTGAGTCACTTCTAATTTGTTACATTTATCTTGTATGAGTTCTAAATCAAAAAGTGAAGCATTTGGAAGTCTTTTCAGAAAACTTTCAATGACAATTTCACGAAAAATAGAGCTTCACAGTATTTATGAGTCTTATGGCCATAGTTCACAGTATTCATGGTTTTAAAAACTAATATGACACCCACTAGAAACAAAGCAGAACTTCGGTCCTCATTTAGCTAAAGTTTATGTGTATCTATGGGACACTGAAGCCTCATGGGTGGCAGCGGCTTGGTCAGCAGAACAGAAAAGGAGTCAACGTGAGCTCTCAGTCAACCTTCCCACCTAACTTTCAAGGCTGTAAATAGAGCCCCATCAGGGAGTTCGGAAACAGCCTGGGGAGAGACAGGGCCCGGGAGGAGGGCGCAAGAGGAGCTCTGTTTTCAACACCAGCTGTAAGTAAGACGGTCAGTCACAGAATCCTGAAGCCTGATGCCAACTCCACAAATAATGCTGAGCATGACTTAAGCACCATAGAAATTATGAAACAAGTCAAATAAAATTAACTTCATAAAAGTGAATTTAATTTCAAGGAGAAGTTAAATTAGTTTAAAATCATCACTGCATCACTTTAATCCCCATATTAGTGATTCTGATGACACAGTATTTTGCTTGCTTGGGCTCAGTTTATTTTGTTCCTATACAACTGTAAACACAGCCAGTGTGTGCGGGGAAACTATCCTGGGATACACTGAAGGTTTAAGTAGCGCTCAAATCAGGCAGGAGCTACGTAGAAATGTCACGTGCAGCACTGGCTCCACCCCTGGGCACGCTGAGCCGGCAACCAAGTGCGGGTGTGGTGGTGCATGCCGGTAATCCCAGTGCAGGGGAGGCTCAAAGCAGGAGGATCACCGCTAGCTCGTCTGGGCTGTGTAGTGTAACTCTGTACCAAACATATGGAAGAAGGAAGGGAGGGAGGGAGGGAGGGAGGGAGGGAGGGAGGGAGGGAGGAAGGGAGGAAGGAAGAAAGGAAGGAAGGAAGGAAGGAAAAGAAAACATTTTGCAGACAGGTTTGGTCTTTGTTTACATTTTGGACGCTGTCCTAAAGGTCCTCTAGCTGGTTCTCAAACTGATACGTGGTGAGGAAGCATATTACGACTTTCTAATTCACTGATTTCTATATTTAAAAAGAAGCAATACTGTTCCTATTAACTAATATATGGCGTACCCCAGTGTCTCGTTCAGTCTCTATTGACTATTATAACATTTAAATGAAATGCCGGCAGGGCATAGTGAAATTTCTACGTTGCAGAAATTTTCATATTGAAGCTGTCACCGCTTCACTGACTGCCAACCTATCATGACCCAAATGGCCCACTTTGCAACGCTAAGACACAATACCAGAGCCGCACAACTCAAAGGAGGAGAAGTGTGATTCGGTGGGTGGCTCCATGAGTGCCAGCCGTAGTGAGCCAGCTCATAAGAGACCAGGCTTTCGGTGGAGTGAGGCGCAGTGGAGCAGAAGCACAGGAGAACAAGCAGAAGCCAGAAGCAGTGCTGCTGGCGGGGTGAATCCATCAGCAAACCCCCTTACTCCAGTGAGCGCTTCTTCAGCATCTACTGACTGACAGATTATGGGAAGATTATGGTTAGCGGTTCACAGACGCAGGCGTAGCACCAAGGGTGAGCTCACACTGCATCCCATTGAGTCGTAGCTGAAACGATGTGATAAAACGCTCCAGCGTAGTCACTAAATTTTAAAACTCACTTCAGAGATTTCCTGGTCTGTGGTAAGTACTTTGTTTCCCCTCTGTGATGGTTTCTATCTGACGTCCCCCTGAAGCCCCGTGGACTCCTGTTGGGCTTTGCAAGGTGACTGTATCATGCCCTCTGCAACAGACTGGAGCTGTGGGTGCGCTGGCCCAGCAGAGCTTGGTGACCTACAGCAGGGATGGTGGGTGGCCGCTCCTCCAGCCACTTGGCTGATTCTCTCCGCTTCTGCTGCCCGGAGCTGCCCTTCCATCCCCTTCACGCTGCCCCTGTGTCACATTCATGTTCAAGGAGGCTGAAAGGTGGGCGGAAGTAAACTGCTCCTCCTTCAAGCTGACATCTTGGAATATGTCTCGGGGACAGAAAAAGTAAGACACCACCCCACGCAAAAATGGCATAAATGTGCTGTTAATGTTACACTGGAAGCATGGCCAGAAATGCAAAGAAATTGGTTCTAATATGGAGTCATAGGACAATAAGCTATTTGGATAGGAAAGAGCAAACATGAGCCATACTTTTCTAAGCCGCAAAAATATGTGTAGAAGAGGCAGGAGACAAGTTAATTCTTAATATTAGCCTCTGAAGGCCTCTTGCATGTGTTTTCATCAGTTTTATAGATGCTTACCCAAAATCTAACAACTCATACAATGGTCTTCAACAAGCGAATGGCTGAATGTCAAAGTTACACAATAGAATAACAGTCAGCTGTACAAAACCACGAACCATTCAGTCCTGTCATATTTGGAATTCCAAATTTTCTTAATTGAAGAGACCAGATTAAACACACACACACACACACACACACACACACACACAACAAACAAACAAACAAAACAACAACAACAACAAAAAAATACATACTCTCAAATTTCACCAGGAGGACATTCTGCAGTAGGACAGTCTGAGAGGACAGAGAGATACTCACATGGTCACCTGCACTTGGGAGTCTTCTTTCGGGAGGAGTTTTGTGGAGTGATGAAAATATTCTCTGTATCAACTGTGCTTATGAATATGCTGGTGAATATCTTTGTGAAGTTGATACATTTGTACCCACTAGGGTTCAACAATTCCTGTATGCAAATTTAAAACCCAGAAAATGTGAGACAAGTACAATCTTTAAAAATATACTCCATACACTCTGCGATTAGGAGAGTTTGCCATTAATTATCTAGTATGAATATTAAATGTTTTAAGTTTTTCCCATTTTAGATAGTCCTATTATGAGCTCTTACACCCTTCTGTTTTTTTCTACAACTGTAGAATGCATGTGAGGCTTAGATTTAGGCTTCACAAAATGGGAATTTTATTTTCGTTTTTGGTTCTTTCATGTTTTCTTCATTGTGGGGCTGGGGATGGAACTGCCAGCCTCTGTGCCTGAATGGAATTGCCCACACAGGCGCCTAAACCACTGAGCTAACACCAAAGCCCTCAAGCCTTTACAAAGTAAAACACATATTTTCTAACAAAAGTGGTAGTTTGAAAAATTGTTCTCAAGTTAACTAGACCAAAGATGTCATTGAATCCATAGTAAAATAGTACATTTTATTTTATATTTTTAATTTTAAAATAACAATTAATACATTGTGTATTGTTGTCTTCGTCATAGTTGTTCAGAGTACAAGATGCAGACATGATTTCTTGTCTAAACATCATTAGTATAGATTTTTCTTTTCATTGCATAAAGAGAAAGTAGCTGTATATATATTCCAGTAGTCCATAACAGTAGTGGGTTATCCGTTCATCTGGCATTAGCAGAATGCTATTGACTTGAGCCTTTTGTAACTCAGCATATTAATATGGCTTTCCTTTTTTGGTTAGACTTTTCTGCTGGGTGGTTAAGACCAAGATAAAGCAAGACCTATGTTACAAAAATATGTAACTTTTGTATCTGACAAGATCAGTCGTGTCCCCTTAGGAGTTACCCTGAAACCATGTAGTGCAATTTGCAGAACTGTTGTCAATGTCAGCTGTCTGGATGAATCACAGCCAGTGCTTGACCAGTTTGCTCTCTGTGAAAGCCTGAGAGGATATTTTCTCTCTAGGTGACTCTTCTTAGGCATATTATACATCACCTACCCCTTTCCTCTGTGGCCCCATAATCTCCTTCAACAGGAAATTTGGGATTCCTTTGAGTTATAGGATGTTACAGTACAGGTTCTGTTATGTCCTGAGTCTTCACTGACCTTAAAGTGCTAGAGCCAAAATATTGGCTATTCTTGTATCCTTTCTTTTTCTCTAATTACTTGGTCTGCCAACTTAAGTTGTTAACCCTGCAGGAGAGAAGTTTAATGATATTGTTTCCTATAATATAGGCACTTGAGCTTAACATCACTATCTTTCGGAATATCAAGCACCTTAGACATAACATAAAACAGGAATTTTCCATCAGTTGTTGATAGTCTAAACTTTAAATCCCTATACAACATGAAAAACAAAACCAATTATGCATTGTTACACAGAGATTTAGGAACTTAACCATTTACTAAATTTAGTGGTATACTTTTATGGCCTTTTTTACTTGTCTCATATTCTCTTTTATTACCTTTTTTCTTTCTTTCTTTTTTTTTAAGCCAACATTTACTAGACAGAGAGTATACCAATAATTGATATAACATTAGAAGCAGTGCATAATTAGAAGACCACAATGATAGTTATTTGAGGCATGGTTTTAGTATTACTGCTATCTTCAGAGTATTTGATTAGTTCACAGATATCAGTATATAGAGTTACTCAGGGTGCAAATTCTACCAATTACCTACTAGTTTCAAAAACCTGTTGCAGATTTTTAGGGCAGTCTTTTGTATATAAATGCATGGTTCTGCCCCTACCGTATTTCCTAACTTTTCTCCTAGCTGTCTCTTCATTGTTTAATCTTTAAATTCTCGCTTTACATTTAGCTATATTATATGTTTCCATTTTTGTTTCTTCTTTTGAGTTCTTATATTAGGGATAATTTGACACTGTCACATATAGTTTAAGTATACTTTTATTAATAACGTATATATTAAATACAAATAATATACAAGCCAAGTTTAATGTGATAATGATGCACTAATGTGTCTTCCTATAACCTGCTTCTATCGTTGCATTTTTTATTTTTAGGTTGCTCCTAAGGCTACATTTGAGTTTGACTCATTAATTTTACCTTCTACATATATTTCACATTGCTTTACATTTTATTTATCCAATTAGCTATAAATAGCTTCTGTGCACAGTTTTAAATTTATCGTCTTAAACGATGCTACTCTCAGAAAGTAGTTTACGGTTCTCTTAGACATATTCGCAAGTTTCTCTAGGCTATATACTTAGAATTTCAATTTCTGAATTATATCATATGTATATTTTAAGAGGGCTCAAAATTCATGATTTACTTTCCAAAGCAGCTAAATATATTTAAATTGCCCTAAAATGTTTATGAGACTTGGAAACTTACAAATGCTCATTAACCCTGAGAATTTTTATTTGATTTGGTTTTTGCCAACCTAATGGATATAAAATAGCGTAAACATAAACACAAGAAATGAATTTCGAAAGCTACTGTGGAAATAGGTTTTGCTGAACCTCTGAGCTCTCTTCATAAATCTTGCTTGAAGTTATTACTAAATAATGAGTAACTATCCTTTGCAGTCTGAGTAACGTCTAACTGACCTTCATATATTTTCATTGGTCATTTTTCTGTATAAACATTATATTTTGCTCCCTTTTCTTCATTGCTATTGAAGTTTGCCTTATATACAGTTCACAAAATTTCCTGTCTCAATGAATTCTTAAATTTATGCACAGGTGCATTTCCTATATTAAGATGAAGCTATAGCACATAGCCAGGCTGTGGTTTGTCCACGAATTCCGTGTTATCATTAATGAGGGTTGCCATGTACTCTTTTACCTACCCTTGAACCTAATAAAGACCAAACTGTGTTATGTGCTTTATAGAGTCTGGTTTCCTTCCGTCTATATTACATCAATGTGATTTCTTCATATTGCATGTAAAAGCTTATTATATTTTCATTCATTTATGCTATTTCACTTTAAGAAATGCTATTTAATATATTCATTTTTGCTAGTAAATACTAACCATGCTTGCAATTTGGGAATATGATGATTAAAATTACGACTGCTTATTTTTGTCTGCAACCACATAAACACACATTTCTGTCAGATAAATTGATAGGAGTAGAACTTCAAGGCAAAGGGCCTGCATCTTTTTACCCTTGAGTGGGATCTGCCGAGTGATTTTTCTAAAGAGCTCTACCGAATTGCATTCTGCCCATTCATGTGTAAAGCCTTTAATTGCTTCATACCCAAGTACTCCACTGTCTTTACCCATTGCTTAGTTTTAGGTTATTGATATTTGTTGTGCTACTCTGATGTGTTCTGCCTTACCTTGCGATTTGTACTAAAATTTCTCAACAATTCAGTGAAAATGTACAATCCTAAAGCGCTACCACAGTTTATCAAATTTTTTTTTTTTTTTTTTTTGCTTATTTTATATTTCTGCTTTGCTCTGTTAGTGTGGCCAATTACAGTGACTGATTTTTTGAGTTTCAGTCCCACTCGCCTTTGCTAAAAAGCACTCTGCTTGGTCGTAACATGCAACCTCTTCTGGGGTTCTGTGTTGTGTGCCTGTCTTCCTGAGGCATTTGCCTATCGCTTGGCTCTCTTCTCGTGTTCTCGTTAGCTGTTTAAATCAATGCTCTTTTTACCTCACACGTGTTGGGCAAAATGTCATTACGCCAACATAAATACAAAAGCATGCAAGGGCCAGCAGGATAGTGCAGTGGGGCCAAGCACTCACTTAGACATGCGCAAGGGCCAGGGTTCCACTCCTGGCACCACAAGCCCACCTCTGGGCATACTGGGCAGACAAAGGAGTATGGGTGCGGTGGGGCACGTGGTGTGACATACCTATAATCCCAGCCCCGGGAGACTGAAAACGAGAGAATCACTAGCAGTCTGAACTGCATAGTGAGACCCTGTACCAAATACATTAAAAATTAAATAAAATATATAAAAGCACCCATCCATAAACACACACACACATGCACCTCCAATACATACAAACATCCATATGCATACCACTTTGAAAATGCTCATACAAAGTTAGCACTTTTCTCTCTTTGTAGTTGTATTTTATTTTTATTTGTAAAATCTTTTAATTTACTTATTTATTTATTTATTTATTTATGTATTTATTGATGCAGGGTCTTGCTACTCAGATCAGAGCAGACTCATAGTGATCCTCCTGTCTCTGCCTCCCCAGCACTGGGGTCACAGGTATGCTCCACTGCGCCCGGTCTCGGTGGCCAGCACAGTGCAGGAGCAGCACGACGTGCAGTAGGGGAGACTGAAGCTGGATCCTGGTGCTTGCCAAGCACATCTCTCCAGCCCCAGTACTTCTCTTTAATAGATATAGAAATACTAGTTTGCCATTTTCTTCTTGTACGTAAGCTATGATTTTCAAGGGACCTACCTCGATATGTAATTCTACTCGTTTTAGAAAACTATAGGTAGCAGCTTAGGATCTTATGTTCACTCATTTTTTATTGGTATATTTGTAAAGAGTTCACTTATTTTATCAAATAAACATTGCGATATGTTGTTTTTAAAGAATTTCTTAATTTCTTTTTCAGGGCTGGGGAGATAGCTCAGTAGAATAAGTGCCTGCCTGGCAAGTGCAAGGTCTTGAGTTCAATCCCCGGCATTGAAAAAAAAAACAAAAAAGAATTTTTTTTTTTTGTATGTTTTTGACCCTATTTTTCTTTTCATCATTTCCTTTCTTCTGCTTCTTGAGGGAATTAATTTCTCTTTTTGTCCTGATGTTTTCATTTGAAATTCTGTCATTAATTTTCAACACTTTTTCTTTTGTACTGCTTACTTTTGTAGTGCTAAATTATTTTCTAAGCACTGCACTAAACTTGGGTGATGCAGGTTTCGATAGATTTTATTGTGTTTATCAGATCCAATACATTCTTATTTTCATTATTTTTTCTTTTTGTCACACGTAATTTACAACACTGCATAACATCCTGATAGTTGAGATTTATTTGCTTTCATTTTCTGTGCTGTTTTTATGCAAAATGAAATCTATAAATATAAACCACTTAGTTTTAAATCTTGTTACTGCTCAAATTTGATTGGTGGCTATCATACATGATAGCTTTGGTAAAGGCTCCATGAAACCCTGGGGATGCTTGGATCTCTGCAAGAGCTGGCCTCGCACTGTCTACATTTCCTTTAGGCTAACCTTCAAATACATACTTGCCGTAATGCCTGCTCTGCCTGGTTATCCGAGGCACCAGGAACCCAGGCAGTAAGCAGGAAAGCCCTTGCAGCTTTTGAGTCCCATCTATTTATACCTACAGATCTGTCTGTTATTGTTGGATGTAGACACAGTTTGGTGTGATCTGTCTTCCTAGAATCCTGTTTTGCCATTACAAAGCATGACCTTCATTTCTAGTAATGTATCTTCTTTAAAGACTGTTTGTTTATGACATGCATGGCATTTTACGTCCTTTGTTTTTCACTTTTCTGTGCCTTCATATGGAAAATGGGCCTCTCACAGAAGTCTGGGTGAAAGCCCATGGCTGGCTCTGGTCTTCTCCTTGCGTGTTCGTTTTCTAATTCCTCTGATTTGTCCTCCTCTGTGTTCCCATTGACCAGTTTTCCCTGCTCTTGTTATTTGTTATTTAGGAGTCTACTGGTGGACAGGCCTCTCCACAGCTCACCACTGGACACGGTGCACGGATTACTTCATATACTTAAGAACGTGCTCATCCTGAGATCGCTCGGTTGGGAGTGTGCTTCTTACACAGTGCTATGTTTTAGTTTTTTCTACTAGAATCTTCTTTAGTTTTGCTTACTTTTGCTTGTTTATCTCGTTATTTTGCTTCCAGTACCATATTCTTATTTCTAAAATTCTTTATGGGGGATTGGAGGTAGAAGGTAGAAGTTGCTATCGATTTTATTTCACTCAGAATTCTGAAAAGGTTACAAGGGTTTAGGCTTCAAAATTTTTTGAATTTTCAGTTTTATTAATTCCCCACCCAGCTTGCCTACAAATATTAACGCTCTCCTTCATCTCTGTCTCTGAATCAACCCTGAAACACAAGGAAACATAGATTCAGATTTCTGTAGCTTCTCCTATGTTGGTGCAATTTCTTTTCTGCTGCATTCATTTCTGTAGCATATATACATATATATATATATATATATATATATATATATAATTTATATTATGTTTAGGATTTCCATTTCATCCTTTCTTCACATGCATATATTTCAATCTTCTTCTTGTAAGCAGCCAAGTTACATAGAAATACTACAGGCAGCCAGACAGGGCTGGGCCCTCAAAGGAGATAACACAGAAGGCAAGACATCCAGCAACTATGGGAGGGGTGGATGCTCCCACTGTGGGCCTGACCTAAAGACCAAAGATCGAACAAATGCTGACCTCCTTAAAGATTGGCATCTGAGATTGATCATGACCCTGAGGGAGCCAGAAGAATCATCAGTCCGAATTCTACCTGCTATCTCATAATGTTCTGTTCTGCATTCACTCCCACTTGCTATGGCACTTGCTTTCCCATTTGGTCCTAGACTTAATCAATTTTACCTCAGCAATGGTGCCTGTACCCTCACTGGTTGACCATAGCTCTGTCCCACCTCATACCCAACTAAGCGAGTTTCCATGGTTTCCACTTTAGACCCACCTCACCACATGCTTTTCCTCTATAAAAGTCCTTAGAAGAGACCAGCTTCTGAGGGACACCCACTCGGATCCCCTCTCCTGTCCATCTCTCAGGCAGGAACTTTCTTTCCCTCAATAAATATGTTCCGCTTATTACCTCCATTTGTTCTTAAAATTCATTCTTTGGTTTTAGCTAACATGAACTCACCCCAGGTGCATTTCACGTTGGGAGATCAGTTTTCCCTGTGTCCTTGGGAGGTTCCCTATTGGAGGTCATCTACCCTAGATCAGTTTTTTTCTTCCTGCATCATTCTGACAAAATGCTTCCATACTCTTTCCATTTTTAAAAATGTGTTGATCCAATATTTTATGGTCCTGTGTATTTCTGTTGTTTTTAGTTTTCTTTTAGTCACTTGGTCTACTATTTCTATGATGTGTGCTTCTTTTATTGAATGGAGATATCATGAGAGTTTTCCTACCAAATAGATAGGCACAACCAGTGTCTTAGAAGAGTGTGTTGATTAACTTATTTTGACAAGGGAGGCATTTTCAGGTGTGTAGTCACTATGATCTGTGACTCCTCCCCTCAGCATGGGGCACTTATTTCTTCCTGGACGTTGTACGTGGAAAACTCTGCAGGTTACCCCTGGGCTTCCATCTGGTGGGTAACGGCTCTGTTTTACAGCTTTGGCTTCCTGTAGTAACCTCTGCTCAACTCGGCAGCTCTTCAGTTACACTTTTTCTTTATTTTTCAGGGTTTTTTTTTTTTTTTCCTGATGTTGTACTCTTTCTGATCTTACAAATTTGGGGAGTCTATAAATGCATTAGAAATGGATGCACACATTTCCATCCGTACATTCCTTGATTTCTTCCTGGCCTTTAACCTCCCCTGCACCTCCAAATACAGCTTCTGTGTCCACTACTGCAGAAAAGGTGAGAAAAGCCCCGCCTTCCACATTGGACGATGCTTTCACAGAGAAAACAGAAGGATGGACCTAACAGGGCTCTTTTTTATCTTGTTTCTTAAGCTGTGGGATTATCTTAGCTAGTGAACTAGCTAGTGAACTAGAAAGTTTTGTTTTGCAGTTTTTAATAGATAGCTTACGTTAGTCAAATCTATTGTTTTCCTAAACATTTATATCATATAGATTTATTTTAAAATTTGCTTTATTTCCTCAGGTGCATAAATATTATTTCACTCTTTAATTTCTTATTGCGCAGCACTATATGTTTTAGGGTTTTAACTAAGATTCTCCAACTGAATCTTACACTACTACTATTATTATTATTATTATTATTATTATTATTATTATTATTTTTGTTTCTGGTTATTGTTGTTGCAGTTGTCATTCTTTGTGCTCTACTCCTTGACAATATCTGTTATTTAAGATTTTGCCATTTTTGTTGTGTGAGCATGTGTGTGTATGTGTGTGTGTGTGTGTGTGTGTGTGTGTGTGTGGTATCTGTGCTCCTAGGGCTAGAACTTGGGGCCTTGTGCATGCCAGGCAAGCACACTTTCACTGAACTATGTTTTCCAGCCTCGACTATAGCATTTTATATTTAGAGTTCAGACATTTTCTTCATTTTGATTTGATCCTTTATTCTCTCTCATCTGTTTAGTTGGCTTTAAAAATTTTGGAAAGGTGCATTGTGTTACCTGCAAAAGAAAAGATGTTTCCACAATTGCTCGTCAAGGATCAGCCGGAGCCACCTTTGTTTATTTTTGTTGTCGTTTCTTGTTCTTTTGGCACGTGGCACGGGGGCACAGTCTCATTGCTTTGTGAATAAATGTCTGGTAATTCCAACAATGCTTATTGATGAGATTATTCTTTCTCCATTGTATTTTACAAGTGTCATTGTCAAATGTTACATAAAACACACACACATAATATCTATACATATATAGATTCTTCATTGTTATTCCCAGGATTTGGACATATATAATATCTATAGGAACATATACATATATGTACACACACACATGCACATATATGCATATGGTTCTATTTCTACATTTCCTATTTTCTTTCATTGACAAGTGTGCCAATTTTTGGTTAGTATAGCTTGCAATCTATTTGAAATGAGAAGCCTAAGCCTCCAGTTTTCCTTTTTTCACACCACTTTATCTAAGCAACTGAAGCAAAAACTCATGTTAGTGTGTGGATTTTTCACAGAAACTTTTGATTTTTCTTTAGCTTATGTTCAAGTTTTCATTAAAAATATGTTATATATCTCATTAAATCTCTATTCTGTCTTAACTATTATGGAAATTTTCATAATATTGAGTTAACTCATTGATGAATATGGAATATTTTCCTATTTATTTGTGTCTTCTTTGATAAATATTTTAAAATTTTTGGTAAAAAGATATTTTAACCTTATGTTTATCTTTATCCATTTTCTGCTATTTCATCCTGTCATGAATGAACTTTAAAAATTTGTATTTCACATAGTTCTTAGTTAGTGGACAAAAACACATGTTGATTTTGTATGTTGAAATTTTATCAACTCTGTTGATGTATTCCAGATTTTCTGCATACGTGTGCATGTTATTTGCAAAGATAATTTCATGTGCTTTTGACTAGGATATCTTTCAGTTCCTTTTTAAGACTCGAAGCAAAGGAGAGAATCAATGAAATAAGAAGCCAGTATAAAGAAAGAGAAAATATCTGTGTATCACATCACTCGGAAGAATGTGCATTAAGGGACTGTTACACTTGAGTAACAAAAAGGTAGAAAGATTGATGGGTACAAGATGATAGATGGATAGATGGATGGATAGATAGGTGGATAGATGGATAGATAGATAGATACATAGATAGGAGGATGGATGGATAGATAGGTGAATAGATGGATAGATAGATAGATAGATAGATAGACGGATGGATGGATAGATGGATAGATAGATAGATAGATGATAAATGATAGATAGATAGATAGATGATGGATAGATAGATAGATAGATAGATAGATAGATAGATAGATAGATAGACAGACAGGCTGACAGATGGAAAACTGAAGAGAGAACCTAGCATATTTTTCTGAAGAAGACTTACAAATAACCAACACATATATTAACAAAGTATCTCAGAATCATAATTATCAGGGAATTGTAAATCAAAGCCACTAATTCTTTTTAAAATGGCTATTATCAAAAATTCAAAAGATAACAAAGCTGCAGATGTAAAAAATGGAAATATTTAGTCTTTGGTGTTGATGGGAATGTACATTTTATAGGAATATTAGAGCGACTACATTGTCTACCTATTCCACTTCTCTAAGTCAAATGAAATTTGTATGCTGGAGGTATCTGTGCTGCAATGTTCATTGCAGCATTATTTGCAGGAACCTAGATATAGAGTCAACCTATATGTTCATAAACAGGTAAATGGATAAGGAAAATGTATTTTATAATACAGTACAATGGAAGACTGATCAGGTTTTTATAATGAAGGAAATTTGGACAACTGTAGCAACATGAATGAAATTATGTAAAAGAAAACAAGCCAGGCATAGAAAGTCAAATATCACCCTATCTTTTTTTGTATTTGAAACTCAAAACAGTTAAGTTCTTAGAAGTAGAGTAGTGTCACCGCAGCCCTGGGTAAGTGCAGAAATGTCCCCAGGATGGATATACAAAAC
Organism: Myocastor coypus; assembly: GCA_004027025.1. Lineage (NCBI taxonomy): Eukaryota > Metazoa > Chordata > Mammalia > Rodentia > Myocastoridae > Myocastor > Myocastor coypus. Next base: position 31,498 of record PVJA010007419.1, on the reverse strand, counting down.
GTTGGCTCCACAGGGCAAATAAGCTCAGGAAATCTAAGATATGACAGGGGGTTACAATCAATAGTAATCCATTTTAAACTTAAACATGCTAGATTAGAGGTTAAAAGTTTTCTCCACAAAGAAATGGTGAGTATGTAGGATAATAGATATTTTATGTAGCTGGATTTGTTGTTCTGTAAATGTGCACATGAGTCAAAGCATCCTGTTTTACACACAAATATATACAGTCCTTATTTGTCCATTACAATTAAATAAAACTCATGTGAAAGATGATGGGTATGTCCGTGTATGTGCGTGTCAGGGTTATTAGTCCTGAAAATAAGGAAATCCTTGTGCATGCCAAGTGCACGGACCTGCTCGCAACCGGGCAGGTGCAGTTAAGACAAACCCAGAAAGACAGGCATTCCGTGGGATTATTCGTAGTGCAAATCTAGAAAAAAGATGACCACAATAGCACAGAGTGCGCCGGTAATTATCAGAGCCTAGGTGTTAGGGGAAACGTGGAAATTTCCAGTGAAAATATGAGAACTTCAACTGAGAAGTTGAAGAGATTCTGAACATGTAGTGTACAGCGTCGAGACCCTAAGGAATAAGAGGGCTAGTATTCTTGAGGAGAGCTTCTAAGAGAGTAGTTAGAATGTGCTCTCCGCATAAGTACAAGAGGTAATCATGTGAGGAGACGACGATGTTCTCATTATGTGTATGCATGGGAAATATCACAGTGTAGATCAAAGTGCATGGAATTTTATGTCATCTGTTTATCAGCAAAGCTCACACCCGTGAAACACCCACTTTTCGTCAGGGATATCTTTTTTGTTTTCTGCTTTAAGGGCTTAGTGATTGTTTGCTAACATCTTTTGTGTCAAACTTGGATACATTTATGGTCAATGTCATATAAGTTTTCAAAGCTTCTGAGTACAAAATTATGCTATGCTTTTTTAAAAAGTTCCTGCATTAGATACTGTCTTCCTCTGTTCTCTGCTCCTGTCACAGGATATCACAAATTCAGCAGTTTAGGCTGAGTGCAATTTTCTTGGCTCACACCTCGGGAAGAATGCGGAGCCCACTTTCACGAGGACCTTCCGCGTGCGTCTTCCTGCAGGAGGATGGGCAAAGAGATGCCGGAAAAGTGCCGTGAGGCTTGTCCTGCGTGAAGGGCTCACTCATGCCTGGAAGCCATGTGCCAGCGCAGACACCGCATGGCTGGCATCTCCCAGTGTCCCCGTCTTAGTACTGTTAGGATGGCAGCTACACCCCAACGTGAATTTAGGTGACAACCAACCGGCTGAGGCATGCCCCCCACCCCCCTTAGTCACATGAAATGATCTCTGTGCAGTTTGTTTTCTCTAAGGCTCAAAATGCCTCCATGGAGACCTCTAGCACGCACTCCTTTTCCACAAAGAATTAGGAGTCTAGAGGCCAGCTACATGACAGGTGCCTGGTCTTGGGAGAAGACTGGAGATCCGGCCCAAGGAGATGGTAGGCTGAAAGTTTTGGAGAGCTGGGACAAGCAGCATAGCCAGAGACACAAATGCCCCAGCTTCTGCCACAGTGCTGGGCCGGGGACAGCCGTAGCAGGCTCTGAGCAGCGCAGGCGCGCTGGCAATCCCAGCCCCAGAGGAGTTTCAGTGCTCAGGTTGCCTGAAATCCGGGCAGTAGCCTTGTCTCAAAAATGATCTGAACAGCCAGAGTGCTACAGCAAGCACCAGGGTGGCGCTTGAATTTGTACAGCGCTGGGGATGAGAAGGCCAGGCGTGGGCGCATCAGCTGCTCTGCCTGCAGGGTTTGTGTTCCCCATGGGAAGGCAGCCGTCAATGACACCCCTCCGCTCCTGCCGCGTTCTTCTCCCTGCACTCCTGCCCTTTATCCCCGTCTCCATCAGCGTCGCTGGCCAATACCCAGATTGCTAGGGACTTTCATTCCTGAAGTCGTTTTCCACATCCTTGCTTACGATTTTCTTTCTGATCTACATCACCGTGAGGAATGTTTTAAATCTCACTTTGCTTTTGGATTTGTCGTTTTCATTTTTCCCTTTGTCTTGTAGTTCTCCTAAATTTTACTTAAAAAATTTCAGTGTTACTTTGCTATATGTGAGGTTGTGATTATTACATATTTAGGGCATGTTCTCGTATCACTAGTATATGTCAAACCTCCCTTTATTTTTTCACTTTTTATGCTAGTATTAGTAATGTTGGAGTAACCCAACTTAAATATTATTTGATTAGCTTTTACAAACTCATTTTCAGTCTCTGTATTTGCATATTTTAAGTTTGTCTTAGAAAGAAGTAAACAGGTCAAATTTTGAGTAAGAGTCTCTGACCATTGATGGGGGAATTTAATATATTTAAACTTATCATGATCCCGGAAATGTTCTAGGCAAGTTATATGAACTAATTTTGTGACGTCTATTATATATAATTTTGTTTGGTCATTGAATCTCTGTACTGCGTTACACTTATTGTGTTTTAATATTTAAACTTATTAAGTACCAAGTACTAGCCGGGTGTGGTGGCACACGCCTGTAATCCCAGCACTTGGGAGGCTGAGGCAGGAGGATCTGTGCGAGTAAGAGGCCAGCCTAGACTACAAAAGTGAGTTCAAGGCCAGCCTGAGCTGCATAATGAGACCCTGTCTCAAAAACAGAAAACAAAAGAAAACAAAAGAAAAATCCCAAATATTAACTTTGTATTACTGACTAAATTTAGATACATCTAAATTTATCTGTGTGGATGCTGAACATTTTACTTCTGTTCTTCTGTAAACACCTGTATATGTGGAAGTTGTGGCTCAGAAAGCGTCCTTGGTGTACATTACCAGGGTCCCTCAGAGCCACCCAAGCCCAGTAGCTGTTGGACAACGGATGGAAGGACTCATTTCCTTGTAAGACAAGACCGAGAGTCAGTCATCCTCCCTCTGCCGGGCCATAACCTCGCGTGATCCGTGTCCACACGCGGTATGGGAGATCTTGCCAGATTCCCTCCAGACTTTACCTGAGTTAGAAACACATTTTCATTATTAAGCCACTAATTTTGTTCTGGAGTTGTTTGCAACAACACTTAAAATAAATGATTTTGACTAAAAGCAATTGCTTGGTATTCTTTTTTAAAATTATTTTATTTGTTTAATTTAACTTTCTTTTATTTTGAACCATAAAAACAAAAACAATAACAAAAACCAGAAGAGCTTTGTATTCTGCCAGCAATGTGTAAGTGCACTGACTTTCCTCTTCTTCTTCTCTGATAAACACTCCATGGAATTTTCCTTAAAAACACTCTTGTATATTCCACATTTTATTATACACTGTCAGTGTTTTCTTTCTAAGATTTTGGGATCCCTCATTGTAGCGTCTTTATGTAATATTTAATGTACGATAGTTTCTTGAGTTGTTCTATAAGCTTAGTAATCCTTCTTGCTCATCATCACTAGATTTCATGAGTTTTTTTTTTTTTTGATTTCATGAATTTATTTTCCTTCTTGTTGTTAGCTGAAATTTTTATTTTCATTTATGTATTTGGTGCAGAGTCTCACTATACAGCATGGACTCGTGGTGATCGTCCTGTCCCAGCCACCCAGAAGGCAAGCGCCACCACGCCTGAGCTCCATCGCAGGCTCAGGGTGTCCCAGAGGCAGGGCCGGAGGGACACATGGGACTGGGGACTGAACCCTGGTCAGTCCCTGCGCTTGCTATCTCTCCGATTCTTCTTTCTTCTTAATTAAATCTTTCAACAGTTCTTTCAGCGCCATTTAATGAATTTTAAACTCTTAGTCCTATGGGTCTTAGAATATTTTTAAGGAATTAAATGAAAATTAAACCGATTCGAGAATTCCATGTCGTTTTCCGTTTCCTATGCTCAGAGATCCTGGAGTTGGGCCAGTTTCTGCACAGGGTAAGTTTTGGGCCCGCTTGGCCGGAGTCCGATGGAGTCCTTGAACTGAGCTCCGAGTTGATTTTCCAGCTGAGGTTGGTTCTTCACTTTGGTGGGGCGGGTGCCTAGCTCTGCACATACATGGCTTTGTGTGTGGGCTGAGATTTGCAAACGCAGCGTGTGTTGCACTGTAGGACAACCTGGAGTTTTCTTACCGGTCACCACGTGAGCAGACAGAGCTTTCCACAACCCTGACCTTGGGGCACGGGCTGTGACTCCAGGCCCTGTGAGTGCGAGGCCTAACACCTTTGCCTAGGGATAGGGGCCCTGAAAAGTGTCTGTCTTGTTCCTTCCTGTTTACAGAAAACTAAGATTAAAATTTGCTTCTATGTTTATAGTTCCCATTGTTTATTCTCCCCTAGGGTTTTTTTTTTTTTTTTTTTTTTTTTTTTTTTTTTTTTTTTTTTTTTTTC
>PVJA010007419.1:0-27059 GCA_004027025.1 Myocastor coypus | reverse complement strand
AATTCAAGGACAAGAAGCCAGCTGTCGGTCGAAATTGAGGACTTGCTCTTGAAGAACTTAACATGCCCAACTGAGACTCTGCTGCAGAGGTGTGGCTTCGCTGTTTTGTAAGATCCATTGAGCATTTCCCAGCTCTAATTTATTCCAGGTTACCAGAGAGACAGCAACAAACCTGTGAATGAGTCAAACAGGAAGCTCCGAGAGGTTCCACTTCTTCTCGTCTGGGAATGAAACTTGCTCTGTCCTGATTGTTGCTTTATGAGTTTTATTTTCATTACCTGAAATACACACCTGAAATCCCACAAAGAGTCAAGTCTAGGCCCAAAGCCAGCTCTGAGCCAGTGGGGTGGCCATTTTTCTCCTTCTACTTATTTTGTGCAGGAAAGGAAAACTACACTCCAGTTTCTCAAAGGCCCTGGCTTATGAAGAGGTTCTTTGACCTCGGGCCTTCTTTCTGCTTCTCCGCTGGCCTGCGGCCTTCTGCTTCTCTTCCCTCACAGTAGAATGTCCTCTGGTGTCAGGCTCTGTCCACCTGCCCTTGCCGTCAACTTTCAGCAAAAATGGCTAACCTAAAAATGCAAGTAAAAAAGCAGATGCAGTTAATTAGAAGGCACTTGTTGCATATATAAATAGGTTAGTGGTTCTACACAAAACGTGCAGAAAAAGAATATGACGATGATAGCCTGTGTCTTTCTAGTTCCAAAGAATTAATTCATCTTTATTAGTCAATTCCACACTTGCTCATGAAGGGTCCAGTCTACGAAGTCTTCCCTCCATGTTATTGTCAGGGACCATGTTAGTTCTCCCAGCTGATTCAGAAGAGAACTTACAGTTCCCAGGGGCAGAAATCTATTAACGAGTGCTCCCTGCTTTACACTATGTATATCTCCTCCGGTCTTTGCTTCTTTAAATTCTTTTTTCTGTATCGATATTGCTGTTTATATTCCTATTCCCTTTTCCAGGCAGATATACAAACATATACTCCAGAAAATAACCTCATGAAAGAGGCCGTCAAGCTCCCTGTCAGAATTCTGTATTACTCTGAAAGTTCAAGCACTCCGTTAGCTCCTCTGCTGGAGGCAGTCTGAAATAGGTGGAGTCAAAAATTTTAGCTGGCAAGGAACACTGTGTCGTAGTGAAAAGTGAAAAGCCATTTTGATTTAGGCAAAAGGAAGTTAGCTCTGAAACGCTGAACCACGCACTTAACAGACTCTCAATTTCCACCGAATAGCGTGCCGCGGGTCTGCACGAAGCACTTAGAATTCAGCGTTCCATCTCCAACAGATGGGCTGCAGTTTAAGCCCGCAGCTCCTCTCGAGTGTGGAACGTTGGCGAGAGGAAAGTGACTCTCCGCGGGGAGCAGGGGGGTGAGCCTGGGCAGACAAAGAATTCCAAGGAGCAGTGAATGTCAGAAGGTGAACCAAGTAGGATTTTTATTTGAGACAAGTCCCTTGGCCTTGCCAGCTATCGCAGGGTACACGTCTGATTTCATTATCAGACTCTGAACTTCCGTGAGGGCCACATGATGACCCTGTAGTGACCGGCTAGAGCAGTATTTCAGCAGAGAACTGGATGGTGAGAGACACCCCGCCCTAGCCCCGTTCAGAGGCAAATCCCTTCACAGAGGCGTTTTCATCCACTGCCAACTGGGCTCACAATTTCCAACGCTTGCTACTGTAATAAATGTACACGTATATATGACTTTTAGCTTTTCTAAATAAAATTTTAGAGACCAACCTACAGAAAGTGATTCCCATAATTCTCCCATTTCTCTGTTCATATAATGTCGAAGCATTCCCTTCTATGTCAAATGTTTTGGGGCACATCTGAATATTTTACAATACCATCATGATTATGTAGAAGTTTGATGATACCAAATATTCTTTTTCTGAAATGGAAAATTAGAGTTCAGTTATAACACTGCCAAAAAATTATACACAAATACTTTTGTTTCTTTCTTTTTATTTTTGGTCTTTTTGAGGCAGGGTCTCACTATGCAGCTCAGGCTGGCCTTGAACTCACTTTTGTAGCCCAGACTGTTCTCAAACTAATATCAATCCTCCTGCCTCAGCCTCCCAAGTGCTGGATTACAGGTGTGTGCCACCAAGCCCAGCTATTTGATCTACTCTTAAAATCTACTATATTTGTATTATAATTGTGTTCATAGCATTGAGGCACAAGTTAGGGTTTTGACTTGTAATTTTTATCTACAATTAAATGACATACAGCATTTTGATTGCTTTCACATCTTGTACTATGTCTTTTCTATGTTAAATAATTGCCTTTGTAAAAATTTGTACTGTTCTATATGTGCATCTTGTGAAAATGTCCTCAGAATATTTTCAAATATATCAAATAGTCTGTAATATTCAATGTAATAGTCATTCTCAGGGGTAATTGTCTGTTGTTTGCTCTTTTTCTTCTTTGTGGTACCGGGGATTGAGCTCATGATCTTGGGCTTGGCAGGCAAGCGCTTACTCTACTGAGAGAGGGAGAGAGAGAGAGAGAGAGAGAGAGAGAGAGAGAGAGAGAGAGAGAGAGAGAATAGAAATTTTAGGGTGTTTTGCTTGCAGTATTTCCATTTTCTAAATTCCCCTTTTTTCCCAGGTGTTTATTTCTCTGTTTCTCATTTTCTGCCACTCTTGCTAAGAAATATCCTCTAATGAAAATCTGTAGGAAGCAGGCCTAACACCCTACATGCATTATTGATGTGAGTTCCTTGCTAATTGTTGCACTTTCTCCCAGTGAGGTAGCTGAGCTCTGAAAGCTAAGTGGCAAAAAAGAATTATTTGAGGGCCATGTTCTTTTTATCACTGTGAAAAACTTCTTGGAATATTCCTACAGTCCCTAGATCACCTTTTATTCGAACTTTTGAGGGAATAAATCGCTCGTTTCCTTCCTGGTGTACTGTGACCTAACTTCTTACACTTCAGGTTTGCAAATAACACTGCTCTCAGGTTTCGAGCTCGTAGTGCAGTGGCCTGAGCCTCTTTAGGGTTCCGTGATGCCTATCGACCCATTCACTTCTCTACGACCAGCATAATTTCCCAGTTCTTTCAAATTCTGTCTTTTTTCCTTGGGATTTGATTTGAACATTCTAAATATTGGCTTCCAGTTCTGTCTGTTCATTTTATCTCTGCCCTTGAATATTTTTTTCTTGTTGAATAGAATTAAGACCATATCAAATAATTTGAGTGTTTTACCATTAATAGTTGAGCTATGATCCTCATTATAAGTTTAATAAGTAAATCAATGAGTTTATAATTACCAGTTACTAAATATGTAGGACTTGGGGACCTAGCCTGGAGAAACGTAAGTCTGTGTAGAGCAGCACAGTTTATGCTGAAAAACTAAATATAGAACAGCACACTGTATCCTTAACCTAATTATAATTAAGGAAAAGGGAAAGAAACATAGGCTAAATATTGAACAAATGTGGGTCTTTCTCTGAATCTTATGACATGGAGGATGTTTGGTCTTCGCTAGATGGAAGAATGGACATAATTACAAGCCACAGCCATAAAATACTTTCTTGTAGCCAAGAGATACTCCGACACTGCATGAACTGTCGATTATTTTTCAAGACAAATCCTTGGGTGTTTCCACCTGCATAGATGAGGAAACTATGCAGCAGAAAAGTATTTGACTTGTCCAACAGTAGGTAGCTACCAGACGAACTGGATGTAGCACAAGGTCCCAGTGTGTTTGAACTCTATGTCAGCACACTCAGGAATTGTTTTACAGAGTCGAGAAAAATTTCAGTTGTGTCATACAACAAGAAGAGGAAGACTGCTCTATGACATACCCGAATAGCAAAAAGGCTTAAACTTCTTCTGTGGAAGATTAGTCTGCTGAACTGGGGATCTAACTCCTGGCATCAAGCAGAAAATAAGCAAGGAGCTGAAACGTGCTGCAGACTCTTGGGCCTTGTTGTTAATGACGTCCCCAAGTCATGAACTGAAAATACTATGGAAAGCCACTGATACTCCAGGAACAGTAGCATTTTTGAAAAGCGTCCAGTAAATGTGGACAACAAAATGAGGGACTTGGTAGCTGTGAATCTGTGGGTAGACTGTCTGTCCAGTAGAATCCAAATATCAATGCTTTCAAGGGTGCAGAGAGAGATGTTGTATTACTGTCCCTTTGAAATACAGCAACTGAATACATTAATAACCTGATGCTCAAGATTTAACCTGCATGCCACGAACACTTTACTAATAATAATTGTAATAGTTTTCACATCAATAAGCATTTTAAGATGACAGACACAGGAACTTCTGGACACATTTATTGTTTTGCACATCCATTTATTGAATTTTTAAAAGAAAATCTTGGTCAAAGAGAGGAGCTTTGTTGCCCTGGAAAGAGGAGCTTATGTCTGGACTCTGCCGCAAGCCCTGGGAGAGGCGTCTGCTCTTCTTGGCCTGCCTCCTGCTCACCACCAAGGACAGGCAGGGGCCAGCGCGGATCTGGTCTTTTCTGCACTGATGCACTGTGAGCTCGTGACAGAGCTTAAAACATTCAGAGCCAGTGGTAATTTGTGGAGTGGTGGTTGAAGGTCTGTGACACTTAGCATGCAGGAGGCCCTGAGTTTAGTTCCCAGAACTGGAAATTAAAAGATAAATGTGTTTATTTTTATAGTAATTTTGATTAGAAGGACAATACAAGGCTCTGTGCCTGCCTCACTCGAGCATCTGGCTCAGCAGCTGGACAGCGGGGCACACATAGGACTTCATTTCCTGCTACAGGACAAGCCTAATTTCATTTCTTTTATGAATTGTCATGGCTTTCACAGCAAAGGGATTGCCTGAGACACGTCCCATGAGATCTCACTTCTGATTTCAAATTTTATGATAGTGAATAGATAGACAAAAAAGAGGCAGATGACCTGATCAGTCCATAGATAGGTGGATTCATAAAGACTGCCAGGCTACCGGGCAGGAAAGTAGCGCAGTGTAATTTTGGTCTCTGGCTGATGGGCGATGACTTTGTTACCGATCCCCGAGGATTCCTGTTCTGTGTTCCTCTGCTGCAGCACGCCTGTCAGGAGTCACGCTCTGATACTGCTCTTTTCATTGTGTTCTGAGAAAGGAATCAAACCATAACAGGGCCCTGAAGGTTGGACAAATTTTCCTTTCTTTACTAATTTAGACAAAAACATTGGAACCAAGCATTGGAGTAGGGGGGGGGGGCAAACAAAAACAAAAACAAAAACAAAAACAAAAAACTTCAAAACTTTAGCACCTGTGAATGTCACACATCCATGAGAGATTTTAGACAGAAACACATTTGGAACGGAAAGGCCTACAAAGTCATTCCCATTACATATCAGAACCACAAATTCTTTGGGAAGCTTCTGCTACCCTCAAGAATAAGGACGCCTATTCCCAAAGACATTTGTTACTAAGCATAACTCTTTCCTTTTCCCGACCAAATAACTTTTCCTGTTGGCAAGGTCAAGAACTATGGAATAAATATAAATAAAATACATCATGACTGTCCCTATGTCTGTGGTGACACATTTCCATTGAATGTGTTTAACTTGGAACTGTCAGGGTCTCTGGGAAGCCAACCTAAAGCTCCCGACTTCCTCCAATGGGTCTAATTGGGCTGGGGTCCTGGGGTACGTTTTGTCAGCCTGCTAGCCTTTCCCAGCTGCTTCTCCATCCTGGAGTTTGCCTCAGTCTGCCCTTCTCCTCTGTCTGATCCTTGGACCCTCACAGCAGCTGCCTGGATGTCACAAGCACACACGGAACTACCTACCAGCAACATTCACTGAAGTCTACATTGAAATTTTAATGAAAAGATTTATATTCAAAGTCATATATGTGTGTGCATGCTTGTGAGTGTATGGGAGAAGGGATGTTTATTATTCTGTTCTGTTAATAAAAACAAAAGCCAGGATGCCAGATGCCTCACCGGGAGGTTCTTGGACTCTGGCACTTGGCCCAGGTTGTTTTCCTCGCTTCTTCCCCTTGCTGTCTCTCTGTTTTGCTCCCTGCTCTCATACTAATGGATAAATAAATAAAGCCACCATTACTGCATGGCCACAAAATGCATGCAAGTGACATTTGCGATCCATGGGAACCTTGAATAGTGATAAAAATATAAACATATTTGGTTATTTAAGTTGCATACACACAAGCTAAGTCTGCTTGGATCTTGTGATCCATTAGAAAAAATCACATAAACTGCACTATAAACAAAGGGGGTGCGCGCATAAAACTATGGAGCCTTACAGACTGGAAAAGGTAAAAGTGCAGACAGAACATAAATTCAAAACTGCAATACTAAGTTATCATCTTCAAGGTTCTGTGGTAATCTGGGGCATGTGCTACCTCCCCACACACCTCAGGAGAGCGTGTGGGCGGGAGAGACCGAAACACGGCGCGCACTCGAGTGCGAGTGAAGTCCCAGCCTTGCCAGCACAGCACGGGGAGGGTGAAGACCTGCTTCAAAGTGGTACTGGACTTGGCTTACATTGCTTCTCAAAGGTACGTTCATCCAGCATATGCCTTTCTCTCTCTCTCTCTCTCTCTCTCTCTCTCTCTCTCTCTCTCTCTCTCTCTTTCTCTCTCTCTCCCTGTCTCTGAATATACAAATTTTAGTGATTTGTTCACTGTCATTTCGGAAGTAAAATCACAGACCTATCTTTAAACCCATAATGGCAGAACATTTCTCTTTCTTTTCTTTAATGACCTCACTGATGCTTCTGCTTTTAAATTATTGTTTGTTACATCATCAAACAATGCTCTCTCCCTGTCTCGTCTCGTTCAGACAAACAGAGCTATGAACGTGAGCAGAGCAGAGCTTGCCGGGGCTTCGTTCCCCAGGACCTGAGCCTCACCGGCGCCAGGGACGGCCCGAGCCCAGAGGGAATGCCCCAGCGCCCCCAGTGCCCTCGAGTGTTCAGGGGCATTTGGCGCTCAGCTGTATTCACCCTAGAAAACAAATTCTCTTTCAGTAAGTTGCTATATTTGCATATAAGAGAATTGTATATAAGAGAAAGAAGGGGCTGGGGAGATAGCTCCTTGGCACAAGTGCCTGCCTGGCAAGTGCAAGGTTGTGAGTTTGAACCCCGGTCCCACCAAAAAAAAAAAAAAAAAAAAAAAAAAAAAAAAAAAAAAAAAAAAAAAAAAAAAAAAAAAAAAAAAAAAAAAAAAAAAAAAAAAAAAAAGAGAGAAAGAGACACAAACTGCACAGCTTTTGAAAATGTTAATAAAATATAGAACTTTAAATGGGATACAGCAAACTCTCATTTTCTTTTTAAGAAGCGAGCTTGGAAGCCTAAGTGATGCTATGTTTATTGGATAGAAGGGCCCTTCACGCCTTCTTGCCCTTGCTGTGTCTGGGAGGATTTCTGAGGTAGAGAATCCACCCACGTACCTCACTCCGGTAAGCGCCAGGCTCCGGAGCTCTGGTCATGCAACCCTTTTCAGCTGGTTGCTTCTGACCCGTCTTTATGTTACCAGGTGGCCGGTGCAAGGCCCAGGTTGTGGCAGGGCGCTTGCCGCGGTCATTATCTCCTCTGCTCTATTTATTTCTTTTCCAAGAATTAAATACACCGAGCAACAAAGTGTGTATAGTTGACATACCCACCCGATTTTTTTCATTTCTGTGGGATTCCCTGCAGGCATCAGAGGGTAAGAAGTGGAAAAATTGTATCAGAATCTTGCTTGTTTTTTTTTTTTTTTCTTTTTTAATTTTAAACTTTATTTTTTTTTACTTATGTGAAGGCCGGCTCAGCCTGCCCTGGGGATGGGGCTGGTGCCACTCGTGGTGCTGAACCACAGTCCCTGTGGTTGCCTAAGCAGGTGCTTTAGACAGCTGAGCTATCTCGCTGGTCCTTTGCTTGGTTTTAAAATTACTGTCACTCTTCATGTTCCCTAGTGGAGCATAAATTAATTTTATACATTACTGTGATAACTTTATTTAGTAAGCTAAGTTTATGTGCATAGCTTAGTGAGCGAATGAGTATATTTCTTTTTATCAAAGGGAAATCAGAAATTAAGCAAAACACTGGGGCTTCTTGTGTGCCCCACATAGACATATGTAAAAAACAGTATTTCTAGACTATTAAAAGATAAAAATAGATAATTTGATATATAACCCACTTGCTTCCATTGCTTATCACTCAAATTCAGTTTGGTACATTTATCTACTACCTCCTTATGCTCCCAGTTCAGTTGGTGCTCTTAAGAGCTGTAGGACAGGGATGCAGCTCACTGGTGGACCCTTTGCTTAGCATATCAAGCAAAAGTTGTCATTTCTGTTTTCTTTCACATACTGTGTTCCATTAATTTATATTGTTTCCATTCTGTAGAAGTCTGAAATTCTCTGAAAGTCATCTCAATAACGTCTTCTGAGCACTGGTGATGCCGAATATCAGAACAGGACGATGTGTGTCCGCAACTCCCGCTTGCAATCCGAGCTTGTCTTCTTATCCTAATCGTTGGCAAACTCCCAACCACTTTTGTCCATCTCTTCACAGATTGAGTCTTTTTTTTTTCCTGTAAGACAGCAGATACAGTGAGAGCTGAGTTCTAGGAATCGCTATGGTGTTCTTCCTTGAGCCAGCATCCGGAGCACTGCTTCTCAGGATTTCACACTGTGTCTCCTATGAGAAGCCTTAGGGGATCCTCTGGAGACTGCTCACGGTGGGCCAGCTCCGAGCAACTATGTGCCAGCATCCTGTAGGCCTTCACACTAAGGCATCCTTGCATTAATCCTTTAGCTACTCACTAACACACACTAGCTGCTCCGTCTCCTCAGGGTGTACCCGGCATCCACTGGTGTCTATACCAGACACTTAAAACTTTAATCTACAGTTTTCCCCACAAGCCTCAGATATTTTCCTCTAGACAGTATAGATAGTTCCCGAGTGACAGCCAGGAAGACTTCCTGCCAACTCTCTTCTTTCTTCCTTTTTAGAAAATATTTTTTTTTAAATCACAGCATAAATGAAGGTAATATTCTTGCTAACTAAATATTGCTAATATTGCTAGTATTCTTCCTACTAACCAAATCCTTTCATTCTAAGAGATGAAAGATAAGTTTGTTGTCGTAAAATAAAGTACTTTAGTGCTTGTGTGCGTAATCAGAAGTTTCTTTGGGGGGCTGGGGAGATAGCTCCATGGCACAAGTGCGTGCCTGGCAAATGCAAGGTGGTGAGTTCAAACCACAGTCCTGCTAAAAAAAAAAAAAAAAAAAAAGTTTCTTTTGGAATTTAAAATTCACTCTCAGAAACTTGCTGGTGCTGCTACTATATTAATGAATCATCATCAGTAGCAAAATCATTTCACATTCGATTTACCTGATTGATCTCTTCCTTGAATAACCTGCTACACTCCTGACTTGGGGGTTGAGAGCTCTCTGTTACACATACATACTTTGCCTCGCTTCTGCTGCAATATTCTGACTTAAGTCAGGCTAATGTGAAATTACGTGCAGACTTTTCAGTTTTCCACCTTGAAGAAGCAGACACAGACTCACCCCACTTCCTGGCATTTTTAATTAACATACAGACGCATCGTGGTATATTGGAAGCAACTTTCTATAATAGATGAAGGTCAGGTTTTAAAACTGCAAACAGCTCTAACCTTAAGTTGCTCCCCTGCCTATCAGCATTAAGAAGGTAGCCTGGCCTTTGAAGATTCCCAGTCCGCTTGCTCTCCTGCCCACACCGTCCGTCCCTTCAGAGATGAAACAGCGACTTCCGCAACTCAAGTGCCATCCCTGCCTTGTGACTTTAATGCAGAAAGCGCCCTTCCCTCTTGCTTCCTTTCTCCTTTCAAACCTGTCATTTGCCCAGCTAAATTCACACTCAGGTTGTTGGCTCATGGAAGCTGGGCAGCTTCTCACAGCAATTCCACGGTCAAATCTAATCATGTGTCTTATAAAATATGAGAATGTAACTGCAGAAAAAAATAATTTCCCTCATTTCCATCACACATTAGTTATACCTCTAACAATTGAAGACATTTCCATCATCTTTAAAAACTAAGCATTTTGAGAAGAAAATGAAGAAGCGCATAGTCCAGCTTCTTCCATAGAAAATTATAGAAATAAGAACACTGTGTAAGCCGAGAGCAAGCAGAAGAGCTGATGGAGATTCTAAAAGAGAGCAATCAGACTACAAATGAGAAATCAATAAAGAAAATCAACAAAACCAGATGCAGGATTTTGACAAATGCTATTGTACTCAATGAAGCCTTAGCCACCCCAGCCAAACAAAAAGAGAGAAGACATAAAATTTTAGCATAAGAAATAAAAGAGAAACCCTCATTTGTGATGCCATGAGAAAATAATAACTATTACAAATAACTGGGCATTCATACACTCCATAACCTGTATTAACGGTACCAATTCTTTGAAAAACACAGCCTCGCAATACTCTTACAAGAGAAATAAGTACATGATGTGAACAAACCAGGAATTAATACTTCTCCAAAAGAAAAAGAACTAGGCACACAAAGATTCACTAAAGAATTCTACCAAACTTCAAAGAAATGTGTGATATCAGTTGTTTACAATCTATTCAAAACAGAAATGAAAGGAGTACTTAACAAGTCACTGTATAAAGCAGCTATAACTCTTCTATCAGACAAACATCTAAGATAATTTTATGTAAGCAATACCTAGGCTCCACATGTGCTGAGCCACACGAGTATTAAAGAGCTCTAATTATATTAACATATAACTGAAAATATTTTAAAATCAACCGTGACACATCTTTCATTCATCACTGTTTAGGATATTGTTATACAATGTGGAGATATTTCTGGGATTTTCAGCTATAATTTTGTTACCTGTTTTCACTTTAATTGTTTTTATAACCTAACTGCCTGCTCTGTAGCTTTATAAATATGTTTATTTTGTGTAATACGTCCTATAATATGTTCTTTGTGACTGACTGCTTCATTTAAGTCTTAAAAGAATGGGCAATGTTGTTGTTGGATGAAATATACCATAAATAACAATCAGGAAAAATATGAAAGCGTTCATGAATTTAAGCTAGAAACTTCTTATCATCTCAGATACATACATTATGCACATATTTTTTAAAAGGAAAAATTATTCATAGATCAAATCATTAGATCTCTAAGTGATTGGTTCTACCTTATCAATTTTAATACTTTCAATATATCAAATTTCGAATGGTAATTAATTAGAAAACAGATTATTATTTTACTGTATTTTTCTCTAGCTATAAATATGTAACTAATCATGATATCAATTATTTTGCACTTTACAGCTATCAAAAACGTTTTATCAACGTAACTGTAACCTAAAAGGCACTCTTCCTAACTGAGCTGATAGCATTGATGCTTCTTGCGCATGAAGAGTCCGCTCATGAGAATGTTTTCATGCCACAGACACAGCTCAGCAGCACAAGCCCCTGCCTGGCGAGTGCAAGGTCCCAAGTTTGATCTTCAGTATGAAAAATTAAAAATAAAAATAAAGTGTTTTTTCTTTATTAAACTGGTTTTGGTGCCATAGGAAAACATAGCTAAAACAGCTAGGGATCTCCAGTTCAAATTAAGTGCTAGACTGAATTCTGTTAGTGGCTCTCCCATTAAATGCACCTAGATTTTGGATAAACCCTTCCTGAAGCTGACTTTTACATTCTCAACACAACCATAGATAAAAATACAATTTTAATTTATAAAAAGACCTACTGAGAATGAGTACTGAATGATAAGACAAATAAAAAGCGAGGAAAGGTGAGGAACGAGATAGTATCAAGCAGTGAAGGGCGCACTTTTGTATGCAGCGAGGGGGCTTAATTCAGCCTGGAGCTTCTCTATTAACCCTGGTATATTCCAAGAAAGCTAAGTATGTCCTAGATACCTAGCATGGTTTTTGTTTGCAAACAAAGCAAATCAAAACATAAACTTAAATCTGTGCTGAAAGAATGTATTCCCTCTGTATGCATAATTTAATGCTTTAAAATCCAATGTGTGTGAGGTTAAAATCATCAATCCAAAAACACATGAAGTTGATATATGTGGAAGGGACATGGCTAGATGTGGTATATAGCTTCCACATATTGTCAGATGCATTCAACAGTTACAGAAAGGAAATTAATCTAAGAAAAGGAATAAACAGAAGGAAATAACTAATAATCAATAAAGTGCTTAGAAGTTTATATATAATTTTAGTAATTAAGATGCACTTAAAGGGACTGAGGAGATAGCTGGGGCAAAAGTGCCTGCCTGGCAAGTGCAAGGTTCGGAGTTCCATCCTCAGTTAAAAAAAAAAAAAAAAATAAGATACTTAAAATAGAGACAGAAGTAAAGTTCAAAAGCAGATTAGACATAACTAAATATAGTTAAGTGATCTAATGTAATTTATTTTTAAATTAATAAGAATGAGGTAAAGACAGCTTTCAAAATGTAAAAAAAAAAATTAAAATGCAAAGAGCATACTGCAACGCAACTACACATTAAAGACCAATGAGAGCTCTACAATGGCCCAAACAGAAAGATGATCTACAAAGAGACTCAAGATCAGACTTTCAGAAGCCTGCTCGTAGTAAGTTGAACAGACAAAGTACAATCATATCCTAACAGACTCTCAAAACATAGCCTCACTCAGAGTGTGCTACATGGAAACATGAAACTGATAAAAAGGAAGGAAAAGTTCAGGGACTTCCGCCGGACCGGGAGCTGACAGCTTTCAAGAGAACCATTTCAAGGAACTTCTGAAAAATTGTTCTGTAAACAACTCAAAAGTAACGCATAATACATGAGGTTAAAAAAAAAAAAAAAAAAAGAATTATGGGAGGGGGAGATAGCTCAGCAGTCTAAGCAACTGCCTTGCAAGCACAAAGATCCAGGTTTGGTCCCTGATGCCACGTGCCGTGCCTGGAACTAAAGCTAGGCGTGGTGGTGCAAGGCTGTAATCCCAGTGCTGAAGAAGCTGAGAGAGGAGGATCGGTATGAGTCTGAGCTGCGTGGCAAGACCCTGTACCAAAGAAACAAGTGGAGAAAGAGAGAGAGAGAGAGAGAGAGAGAGAGAGAGAGAGAGAGAGAGAGAGGAAAAAGGAACGAAGGAAGGAGAAAAGAAAGAGCTATCAGAAAGTTGTAGATAAAGCAGGTGACACTATAGAAAGGCATGACAAAGAGCAATCAGCCCTCTCTTTCTCAAGCGATTGGGTAGAGAGTTTGAACAACTTCAGATTGATCAAGCGAACACTAAGATTTCAAGCAGTGTACTTATTGAAAGATACCTAGAGACTAATTTTCCAAGCCTGTAATATGAAAATACAGTGGAATGACTCTCACTAGCGACGTAAGGGAAACTCTACATCAGTGAGAAGGATGATGCAGAGGGCATTAACAGCAACTGAAAAGGAGTAACATGTTTAAAACGAACAAAAGCGTGAACAAGCCCAAAGGGGGAGAAGCTAAAAGTTAGAGAAAGATCAGCAGGAAAATACTTTAAACAGAATCACTCTAAAATATGAGGAGCAGCTATAAATTTCTGTTAATTTAAGAACTGAACTTCACAAAATCCAATATTAATTCCAGAGATGATGACCGTGTATGGGGAAAAATTCAGTCCAGGGCATCAGGCAATGAATTCAGGGGACAGTGCGTAGAACTCCTTCCTTCCGTTGAAAGCTCCAAAATTTGACAATAGTTTATGATAAGGAAGATTAAAAACAATACCTTCAATGAATAAACCAAAATGAATATGAAGCTATCATGGTTTCAAACAACATAAATTACCGAGATTTAGCCATTTAATAGGACCACACATCGAAAATATAGGCAGCACTTGGGGCCTAAGTTAGCAATAAATGGCCTACCTTCCGAGCCTGAGGAGGGCTCAGAGTCCAAACCCCAGCACGACAATATCGTTAAGTCAATAAAAATAAAGTTATGAAAAAGATGCTATTCTCCATCACATGAAGAACATTTTAAAATTGATGACTCACCACTATTTTAGCGAATTCCAGGATATCACGCGGCCTCGGTACCACGCATGTCCTTGAACAACGACTCCAGAGCAACCGTCTACCTCAACAGAACTTCCAGTTGGCACACGGCATATCTAAAACGAAACTCTGTAAGTATTGTCACGCTTTTCACTTCCTGTCACAGTGATTCCTTATTTGTATTTGTGAATTTTCGTATCTCGTGCTCATGAGTCCTGTGTCAGACACGTGTATTGCAAATGTCTTTTCTCACTGTGTGTTTTTTTTCTTCGCTTTGATGTCTTTGACAGGCTTTTAAAGTTTCACGTAAGCTTGTTTGCATTTTCCTTTGTTCTTAGTGCTTTGAATATGCTGCTTAGGAAATATTTGCCCACTCTGATCTTGCAGGACTTCCCTGATACGTTGCTCTGAAACTCATTTTGCTGTGACATGTAAATTCCGCTTACCTAGGATGCCGAGAGGTAGAAGGCAACCTTCTTGCCTACGGCGTGGCTCTTCTTTTCAGCACCCCACTGCTGCGATTCTTCTTCCTGATGCAAATGGTGCTGTCACTGTTGGGAATGTGTGACCCATGTGTGCTGTCTGCTTCTGGACCCGCCTCAGCTCTGCTGATCCTTGCAGAATGGAGCCATGCATTAACTGTTGCGCCGAGCCTAGCGGCAGCAAGCCTGAACACCACAGATTTCTTCTCACTGGCATTTCTTTTCTGGCACCTGTCCTTATGTGTGCCTGTTAGACCCAGCTTCACAGCTGAACTGATAGAAACTTGCTGGGATGGTGGGTTTAGAATAGATTATACTGGAATTGTGGACTAACCTAGCGCCATTAGCATTTTTGCCATGTTGTATCTCTGTCCACACTCACTATGAGCTCTCCCCTCTCTCTCTCTGTCTCTTTGTCTCTGTGTCTGTCTCTTTGTCTCTCTGTCTCTTTGTCTCTCTGTCTCCGTCTCTCTCTGTCTTTCTCTCTGATGCACACATGTGTATGTATTTACTCTTTGTAAATTTAATGAACAATGTGTTGAAGGACTTCAGAAAATTATCACATTTCCCAGCGTTTAATAATTATCTTTGTGTTACATTGGGAAGCCAAATAAGGCCTGCCAGCCATTTGGAAATGGTGTGTAGCACAGAGAGCACAGATTTCCCTATGTGTACACTTATCTCCTGACTGTTCCCCTAGTAAGTTTCTAGCCATTCTACGTGTAATTTTAAGCATCAGCTAAATGAGCCTCAGGTAGTTGCTGAAGTGTTATTTCTTGGCTTATCTGCGGCTTCATCTCTGGAAGAACTCGGCCATTGCACAAGAGGCCTGGGGAGGAACCCCTGGGCAGACACTGTCCAACGCTTTCACGGCCTGTGTGACACAAGGAAGCTGGAGCATCTGCCACCTGCCCTCGGACCCCAGGCCTCCTGATCGCAAGCTGCAGGACACACGTAGGCACCCCAGCACCCCCACCCCTGGGGATTTCACGTGCACCTTTGCACCAGTCGCACGGGTCAGTTTCTGGCTCTAGGTCTTGGGTTGGACTTCCGGCCTCCCTGGCCTCCAGAGCAGGAGGAAGTGTCGGCGTCCAGTCCCCAACACAGAGCCCGTTCCCACCAAAGGTTGTCTCTATAAATAGACATGCCTTGGTTCATTTCTCTAGAAAGCTTGTTGTCTAATACTGAGTTCATAAGACCAATGTTGGTTGCTATGCAGTTAGCGCTTCATTCGGGTTCTGCCTATAAAATTTCAGGCATAATGCAGTTGTTTGTATATCCCTGCACTCCTGCAGGTAGGCATGTCAATCTCGATCATAGTTCTGTTAAATTTTATGTTTGTGCACAAAATGGTTCAAGGGAGTCGTTTGATTCGTCATGCTATAATTACATGTTTAGAAAGGAAACACTAGGACGCACAGCTAAATACCTGCACTATGAGGTGTAGACCTGACTGCAAGGATGCTTCAGAGGTGGTGGCAAAAGGTGCTAGTGGTGTCGCCCCCCCCCCAGCCATCAGTAGTGTGGGGTAAAGAACCAGATTCGGATACAGCTAAATTTTAGGAAGAGCTAGGAAGATCTGGCTTCTGGATAACATAGAACAAGGAGCTTGGAAATTAGGTGGGCGATGAAGCCTAAATCTAACCAATACCAGGAAAAATGAATAAGCCATTATTCATGATGACACAGGCCTATAGTCCCAGCACCCTGGAAGACTGAGGTACGCTAGCAAATTTGCTTTCTTATCTTAGCTTCTTATTTCTAGGTACAAACTGACAGTTGCATTAAAAAAAAAAAAAAAAAAAAAAAAAAAAAAAAAGACCAGCATCACTCTGGTTTTTCCAGATATTCCTTTAACTTTACATTGTAGAGCTTCCATCTTTGTTACCCTCATTCGTGGGGTCTGTCTCAGGTGTTTCTAAGAGCTATTCCTGATTTACCAATTGATTCTTTCTCTGTCTTTCTAGGATTTATGCAGAAGAAACCCTTGTGCTGTCTGAAACAGTAAGCATGGTTCGCTGTGAACTTTGGTTTAACAACAGCCATTATTTTTCTTTCTTTTGGGATTATTTTTTCCCACGCTGACTCACTTTTCTCATCCTAAAAGGATGAAATGGATATTTTTATTTTGTAGGGGTCTATCAATGATCAGCACTTGGAAATATTTTCTTGGTTTTTATTTTATTTAATCATTTAGCTCTTGAAGCTGGAATTCTCCAACCATGTGCTAAAGTCGCAATTCCTAGACACAAAGGTTCTCAGAGCATGGCACAAGGGGTTTGTGTCTCACGAATTGTTGACATGGATTTTAACGGTGTTCTTCTTTAAAGTCATGATCTCAAACCATAATGTTCTCTATGTGGTCACCGCAAACCCTGAGAGTCATTAAAAATAGTGAATAAATAAATCCGCTTCCTTTTTGCCTACCCTCTCAGCTCTGTTCAGGTCCTGGAAGCCACTATTTTCAGACAAATCGCTTAGATTTCCTTCTCCTTTTCCCTCAATTTTTCTAAACTGCTTCTGTTCTACTTGTTGACATTTGTTATCTCCTCGTGGGTTTTTACATTTCCTATCGATTTTCTACCATTGGAATGGAAGTTAGAAAGGGACAGAATTTAAATACAGGGAGTGTGCTCAAAGTATGTGGTGATTATTTAAATAGAACACAATTGTCACAGTAAAAGTCACATTGCTATATATCCCTTTGCAAGTATTCTTCCCAGCTTTGAACACCCTTCTCCCAGTGAAGCAGCTCTACTGTAGAAACGCTCTTTCATGAGTGTCTTTACCAGCTGGAATTGCAGCATATAGTAAAGGTGCTGCCCTGCCCCAGCCAGTGGAAAGCAAGCTAGCAAAAGGCTTTGCCATGCACCCTCGTCCATCTCACTAACAGGTCAGAAACCTCGCAACCTCTGATTCTTTCCCAAAGTCAAAATGAAACACAAACATGTCTCGTCCTTTCAGGCTAGTGAGGCACCCACGACAACACAACTCAACAGCACCACTTCTCTACTGCTTCCGGAAGTAGCAAGAGCTGCTCCGGGAATAAATCCCAGGCAGAAAGGAGTGCTCTGGGGCGTTAGCTGCACTGTGTCTTTCTTTTTTTTTTTTTTTTTTTTTTTTTGTTAGGACCGGGGTTCAAACTCACAACCTTGCACTTGCCCAGCAGGCGCTTGTGCCTTGGAGCTATCTCCCCAGCCCCCGTGCACTGTGTCTTTCACTCTATTTTTGTAAACAATGTAAAGACCTATCACATTTTCGTATGATAATGCCTACATAGCTAAGCCATACTCACTCCAAAGATGATGTTGAGTCCAGAAAATCATTTATTATCCAATGAAAATTCAACCTTCAAAGGGTGCAAATCAAATAATTTGCCCTACCTGTCTCAAAGGTCTATTATGACTATATAAGTAAGGAGATATTGTGCATTCGAGTTACATTATCTAGAAAATAATCTGGAAATAAACCCTCCATATATCAGTACATATGGCTTAAGATGCATCTTCAATTTGTCGGTAAAAGTATAAATTATGTCCGCTGAGATGTTTACAGGTTCTTATAGAGTATGTGTGGCCTATGTTGTATCGAGAAAGGTCTTCCAGGGGAGACATATTACCACAACGATCCTCAGAGCTTCCACAATAAATTCACTAAAGCCTTGGGCATGACAAAGATAAAAATAAAAGATAGCCATGATTTTATGACTTAGCCATCACCATGCAGTTTCTTCATAAATTATGTTTAAATTTTCCACATAAATAAATAAAATTAGCACTAAATTCTGACAAAGGCATAAGCCTAATATTGTGAAATAATTTGTATACACAGGTTTTAAAAATACACAAAAGAAGAAAAATCACTTCTTTTACTCATCTTAAATTTTTCAGTTGGGACTGCTGCAAATACAAATAGCTAAGATATGCTAAAAAGTGTGTTAATTGTGCCAAATATACACATCAAAGTAAAATATCAGTACCCAGAGGTAAGTAACTCAAAGTGGCATTTAGAACTCAGACTTATATGATATTTTAAGCTAAAGGAAAAGGGAATCTTAGGATTGTAGGCCGTAGAGACAAGTTATGAGAAAGAATCCCAATTTCTCATGAATCAAATCTCATCAAATTATGAGAATTTCTCATAATTATAAGAAATCTCATAATATGAGAAAGAATCATAATCTCATAATCAAATTATAAGAAAGTCAGGTAAAAGGGTTTTCTGAGTGTCATTGGCCATGCAGAGTCGCTCGACTACTTCTCTCTGCGTAAGCAGTGCTAATGTCCTCCTCATCTGGTACAAGGGGAAGAGGCAGCTCTCCACCCTGAAATGCCATTATACATGCAAATTTCCTGAGGAAAAGGAAACTGTACATCCTATTTTTAAAGCTTTGCCTGGGTCTGCCTTTTCATGGCGGCTTTTTATCTCAAAGTAAGCATGGGCCAAGAGCACATACTTTGGAGTAGCGCGTTCCATCTTCCACAACACACACATTTTGTAATGCTTCTAAACATTTCTGCTGAGAAATCCACTAATTAATGGAGATCATTTAAGCATCCCATACTTGCCAGTGTACCTTGGAGTGGGGAGAAGTTTGCACCAGCGACTGGCCGCAGGGACCGTCAGCGCCGATGTAGGCAGCTTCAGGGTGCTCTGACAATCTACAACGCCTGCAAGGTTGAGAAAAACAGAGCAGCAGGAACGCCTTGGACTCCCTCCTTGCCCCCACTGTAGCGGGTCATAAAGCCTAGAAGGGATCTCAAGCCTTCTCTGGCCTCTCCCCAACGAGCTGTCCAGAATTTGAGAGCAGGCCTCTGTACACCAAGAGGAGAGGAACACCACTAAAGACTCGAACTGTAGAGCGCAACCTGAAAAAGTATGTCTTCTTAAAGTTTCTCTAGAGGGGCCAGAGAGATAGCTACGTGGCACAAGTGCCTGCCTGGCAAGTGCAAGGTTGCGCGTTTGAACCCTGGTCCCACAGGGAAAAAAAATTCCCTACCTTTTACCTAATTAGCTTTTGGTTGCATTTTTCATCCAGTCATTCTTGTCCACGAATATCCACCTTTCTAACATCGCAAGCCCACAAGTTTTCACTTTAGCACTCATCTTCACTTTCTCATGAAGGCTTTCATACATCACGTGGCTTTCCAAGTTGGCCGAAGCATTGCGCACCTGTAATCCCAGCACCCTGGAAGCTGTGGCAGGAGGATTCTTGTGAATTCAAGACCAGCGTGGGCTACAAAGCAAGCTTGAGGCCTGCCTGAATGGCATAGCTCTCTCAAAAGGACACCCCCCCCAAAAAAAAATTGGATTTGTATGATTTCCCTTGTAAATGTGTCTCTCCATGTACACTTACAGGGAAAATCTTATTTCCCTTTAAAAGACTATTAACATACCTTCAAAGTTATTTTTACTTTTTTGTTTCAACTAAAGCTCTTGGGGAAACTCAGAAGAACTACATGTACACCAAGAGGGTGTCTGCCATCTTTTTTCTGCTCGTGTGACCCATCGTGACCTCACACTGAGTGCGCTAGGTGGGTGGGACTCCTCTCCATGACGGTGGGCCTTCCCTGATGAAAGCCTCTCACGTGCTCTGCTGAGGGGTCACTGCTTTCTGATTAACTCCACTGCTCTCCTTGCTTACTGAAGGAATGCAGCCCTTTCTCTACCTTCCTGGCACATTCTGGTTGTGTTTATCGGTGCGCCCGTCACCAAGAGGCCCTGCTTTCTTAGCAATCTTTACTCTGGGCTTTGGGTATAAAGAAAACATGTTTCTTTTCCTGCACAGATTATCGCATGGATCATTTGTATTTTTGTACTGCACATAGTTTCCTGCTTGCCAAATTTTCTGCACTGTGTAGTTATTAGCATAAAATCATCATTTTTAAGCCACTTATTATTAGCTGTCAGAGCACCATCACACCCCAGACCAAGTCCAGAGGCTAATAGGCCCCCAAACGCTGGTGGGCCTTATGCAAGGGAATAAAGAAAAACAAAAGAGGGTATGCAAGGGACAAAGGGACACGAAGAGCCTGCCTCAGTGGACAGGCACAGCAGGCTCTGCGGCCGACCCAGTGCTAGCGGCAGGGGAGAAGCACGGGTGTGGCGGGGGAGGCATGAGTCGAGCATGGAAAAGCAGCTGCAGGAAGCCGGGCACGGTCTAAGGGAGAGCAAGCCCTCCCGACCTCGCCATGCCCGCACGCTGTAGGCCGTCCTCGCTAGCGGCTGCCTGGCCTTGGGAAAGCCGGGTTGAGCGTGTGCTCCACGCAGCTGGGAAGCAGGCCGCTGTCCACGTAATTCTCTAGTCCAAAGCAGGTGGCACCAACCTCACAGCCACTGGACCCTGTCCCATAGCCTGGTCACCTCCCCAACATAGTAAATTATTTCACATGCCCTAGCCCTCTAGCTATTGTTCTCTCAGGACACATTTTGACAAGTTTTGAAGAGCCACCTTCATTATTTACTAAATGTCGACCTCGGTAAATCAATCACTCGTTTGTAAGATTTCGTTTGGCTTTAAATATGCAGAAATGACCTTTAAAAAAATCCCGTCACTCTCCTCCCATTCCAGAATGAGCTACAATCAAGTATGTCCGGGGCCGAGATAAACGCTGGCTTTCAATCATTCCACCAGGAGTGAGCTGTGAGGAGCATGGGAAGAATGAGAAGCGGCTCGCGTTGCTCAGCTTAGGAAGCGCAGGTTTGTAAGAAGAGCTCAGGCTGAATCTTGGGTGGAAAACTAGCTCTCTACACCGTTTCAACATGTTATGTTCACATTTGCCCCGGGGAGAAAGGTAAAGGAAGCATTTTCCTGGCATAACTAAAACAAAGGGCCGGGTGTGGTGGCTCACGCCTGTAATCCCAGCACTTGGGAGGCTGAGGCAGGAGGATTGGTGCGAGTTCGAGACCATCCTGGGCTACAAAAGTGAGCTCAAGGCCAGCCTCAACTGCATAGCAAGACCCTGTCTCAAAAAGACAAAAAAAAAAAAAAAAATAATAATAATAAAATAAAACAAAGGGATTCTCTCCTCTCCAAATTAAAATCAAATTAAATTTTTTAAAAAAGTAAAGAAGATAAGAAAATTAAAAAATTAAGGCTTCTTGAAAGAAAGTACTAATAGTCAGTTATTTATCTAATCATGCATAACTACCGCTGTCAATTCAAACAACAGATCTGATGACAAAAATAGATGATGTAAGCGACCTTGTTAATTAGCTATTTTTATTTACAAAATGTGTAACATATGTACCGCTATACGTTGGCCTATTCCTGTCTTTTTTTTTTTTCTGCCATTTGCTTTTGCTTTTGTTTTTACTCTTCAAAAGAAAATAGAATTAAAACGTCTTAAGTTTCATCTTCAGAATTTTCCGTAGAAATCAACAACTTCCCAGGAGAAAAGAAGCGAAAAAGTGAAATTAGAGAATGGTCCCTGAGTCGTGTGTGATGTACACCTTGCTGGCCTGTCCTGGGCCAAGTCGTGGCTCTTTGCCCCGTTCAACTCAGAGCTTGGGACTGAGACCTTGGCACGCATCTATCATTGAGTGGACAGCGACCGTGGCCATCCTTTCACTGAGTTTGCTGAGTAAGTCCGCTACTCTGGTTCTAGAAATCAGTCACAGAAGCCCTTGAGCTTGAACTCACAGGAAATACGATGACGAATCTCCAAATAAAAATGAAAAGAATTTCAAATTCATACTTTAGCACAAAGTGTTTACTCTATGAAATACTGTAAGGCGGGATTCCTGTGAAACCATTTATTACATTTGAAGGTCGAGTGCTGCCTCGTTTCCTGGAAGGCATTCATGGGTGTGCGGATTTCCTGTAGCTGTTATTTCTAATTGATCTTTTACTTGATTGCTGAGTTGCTTAGGTTAGTTTCACTGTCTTCTGAAAACTAAAAATAAGCAAATGTAGGGCTGGGAGATAGCTCAGTAGAATAAGTGCTTGCTTGGCAAACACAAGGGCCTCAGTTCAGTCCCCAGTTTAAAAAAAAAAAAAGGAAACGTTATGAGTTCTTTCACAGAGGAAAAAAAAAATGAAATACATAAAACAGAGAATTAGGCAATGTTTTATTTCCAGTTACTGAGAGGTGGCACTAAAACTTGAATCTTCCAAGTTATGCCAGTGTCTTCAAGAGTAGGTCCTCAGGAAGGACTGGAGAGGAGGCCTGAAGCCCTGATATGCCACTCAGTGCTGGGAGGCCTGAGACTTTGCACCATGGTCTTGGCCTCACACTGCGAGGGGGAAGGGCAGGAAAGTTCCAGAGTAAGCTGAGTCATGCCCACCATGGTGGCCAGAGTGCATTCCGAAGACACAATGAGATGTGAGAAAGGGAGAGTTTGACTCCTGGGTACAGCAGTTTGAGTTCACAGACACTTGGTCTTGAGATCCTTAGGCCTGTGGTAGGGCAGGGCATGGTGCAAAGATGGTCTCCTGGCAAGGGGGCTGAGGTGGGGGGAGGGAGAGAGAGAGACCGAGAGACAGAGAGAAAGAGAGAGATATAGAGAGAGAAACAGACAGACACAGAGAGACCGAGACAGCAACAGAGACAGAGAGACAGACAGAGACAGAGGCATACACACAAAGAGAGACAGAGACATGGAGAGAGACAGAGACACACATAGTGAAGCAGAGAGACACAGAGACACAGAGAGACAGAGACAAAGAGAGACAGAGACACAGAGAGATAGAGAGAGAGCAACACAGGGAGAGACAAAGAGAGGCAGAGACACACAGAGAGAGATATATAGAGAGAGCAACACAGGGAGAGAGAGACAGAGATAGAGAGAGGCTGGGACCCAACGCTATACCCCTCCTCAAGTCCTCTCCCAGTGACCTATTTCTTCTAGCAGGCTCCACCTTTTATAGCTCTTCCTATCCACCAACCCTTTAATACCTGCACATTTCGAGGACTTTAAATTCCAAACAGTAGCATTTCTGTGTCAAGCTCTCTGTAAAATCCTTAAAAGTATGGCGAGCCTCACCTTATGATCCTTCACCCGCTTCACCTTATGTCATTCATTAGTTGGGTTTGATTTGTATCTTTTGCTCTCATAAGGCTGTAATTACAAATGCGGCCTTTCCAACATGTTTTCTG
The DNA here is from genome assembly GCA_004027025.1 of Myocastor coypus. Lineage (NCBI taxonomy): Eukaryota > Metazoa > Chordata > Mammalia > Rodentia > Myocastoridae > Myocastor > Myocastor coypus. The sequence continues at coordinate 3,537 of PVJA010007419.1, read as the reverse complement.
TCATTCTGCCAAGGGATTACATCCAAAGGTGCAGTGTGTGTCTCCAAATGTGAGGTGATAGATAGATAGATAGATAGATAGATAGATAGATAGGTGACAGATAGATAGATAGATAGGTGATAGATAGGTGGTAGATGGATAGATACATAGATAGATACATAGATAGATGATGGATAGGTGATAGATGACAGATGAATAGATAGATAGATAGATACATACATACATACATACATACATACATAGATACATAGATACATAGATACATAGATACATAGATAGATACATAGATAGATACATAGATAGATACATAGATACATAGATACATGATAGATGGGTACATAGATAGATGATAGATAGGTGTTAGATAGATAGATAGATGATAGACAGACAGACAGACAGACAGACAGACAGACAGACAAGAACCTTGAGCAAAATAGAATGGCCAATGTTTGGTAATCAACAGATTCTCCTGAGATGCTGCCAGTTGCCTACCAAAGGAATTCCCAAACTTGCAGATGTTCACGCAAAACATATATAGATACAGTGTGGATGTCATGTGGTCCTATGATACAAAGAAGCTTTGAAGATATTTTATATGGCTCTCAAGTTGTTCCAGTTCTCCATTTCTGCTTCCCCTTATAAAGTTTATTATTTCCATTAATCTTCTCAGGCTGCCAAGACAAAAACACACGAATGACAGACAGATGATGGAAATTCATCTTCTTCAGAAACTCTCCTTCCATCTCAGGGTGCAGCTGGGCTGGGCTGTAAGGCTGATTGCCGTAAGGACCCCCTTCCTGTCTTCCTCATGGCCACCCTCCGACTGTCCCCACAGGAACTACTCTGCACACGTGCGTTTGTGTGCCAAACAGCGTGCTGCGGCGTCTCCTCCTCTTAAGGACACCGCGTCCATTGGTTTCCGGGTCCACACTTAGGACCTCATTGTTGCTTCTGTGGCCTTTCCAAAGGCCCCGTGTTCAAACGCTACCACATTAGGGATAAAATCTGGAATCGCAAGTTCTGAAGAAGCACAAATCAGTCCTCCATCATACTCCATAACTAAGTGACTAATTGTTTCCTGATCTTAGCGGTGCTCGAAAACATTTAAAATTAGGACTACGCGAAATGCTGGTTCACAGATACATTTTGAAAAACAGTTTGCAAAAGAGGCTCAAGCTGCACGTAAGTGGCGTAAATACAGATAACCATTTCATTCATAATAGGGACCTCAGTGCCTATTCTGCACAGACCCTACCAGGAGGGAGCAGGGCGCTACTCATGTTTGCCAGAGACAGCGAGCTGCGCCCATGTGTAACACCTGCATAGCTTGAAAAACATCACAAAGCCGTCAGAAGCACAGACAGACACCCCTGCTTGCCCACTTGTGCTGCTGGCACGCCAGCTTACAGCAAGGAATTTGTGGAAATCCGTGACCTTCATGTCCACGTGAGCAGCTGACTGGCACAGCTGAAGAGGGGCAAGATGACGAAAGTGCGCTCAGAGGCAGCAGGGCTGGCACTGAGCAGGCGCAGAAGCGATCTCCGTGGTGAGCTGCATCCCTCTACATTACAGCGTCTGGGACTTTGCAGCCTCCTCTTCTGTTGCAGATGCAAAACAGGACAGAAAAGTGGACGTCCTAACGCGAACAGAGAAGTTATGACCAGAACGTAACAAAACTGCGCATCTTTGCTTTAATTGTTTTAAAATAGTATATGAATAAAAAAATGTGGGCTAGGCACATAGTTCACGGGTGTTAGCACCTGCCTGGCAAGCACAAGGTCCTGAGTTTGATCCCCACTACCAAAGGGAGAAGTCAGTAGTAAGGAAGAACTATATAAGCAAAACTCAGTGCTGCCCTTGACTTCCTTTACAAGGAAACAAAATCAGTGGAATTTCTCATAATGAAACTATCAAAGCTACAGAGATAGTGCCCTCTTTCCCACAAGAGCATTGTACTAATGCAGAAATCTAATATTTCCATGAAAATCTGTTTCAGAAGACACAACAAGAAGATTGGGTTACCACTGATTTTCAGGGCAACCTGGAAACTAAACAGATGGCAGACCCAGCCCTGCGACTCGGCTAGGCACCTTGGCTTTCAGCAGCTCAAGACCCAGTGCAGTTTAAAGCAGATGGTGGCACACACAGGAAATTTTGTGCTATCTGTGCATGGTTATATATAATAGAAAGAGAATCGAGAGATTTAGCATCTAAGTTAACAGCCATCATTTAGAAATTTTTCCAGTACGTACAAAATATTTGGTGAAACAGTGGTTCATGTGGAAGATTATGTTTTCAGTCCCTCAGCATCTGTTTCTTGTTACCAGTATGTAAAGTTGGATGAGATGGCCATATTGGTATGGAATTTGCACCTAAGATTCTAGGTCAATATTTTGAGTTATTAAAATTTTTCATCCAAATATTCATACCCTGTGTCTACAATCTAACTTGGCAGAACCCAGACTCTCAAATTTTTCTGCCTAGATCAAGTTAGCTGCTGTTTACCCCAGTCTATTTTACTGACAAAGACACAATGCTTTGGAAAAAAAAAATGTCAATTAAAATAACACAGCCTTAAAAACCGGGCATGGTGGCGCACACCTGTAATCGTAGCTCTTGGGAGGCTGAGGCAGGAGGATCAGTGTAAGTTAAAGACCAGCCTGGGCTACAAAAGTGAGCTGAAGGTCAGAGTGAACTGCATCGCAAGACCCTGTCTCAAAAAGACAAAAAATAAAATAAAATAAAAACACAGCCTTTACCTCTGAAATATAGGTATTCTATTTAGCTGGCTACTATGCCCAGGGTATTTAGTAATTAATACTTTGCATTGTTTCTGAAGAATAGAAATTCTTCAGATCATTAACTTCTGAATATAATATAACTTTTCTTTAAGTGTTTTGAGACCAGAAGACGAGTTCTCAAGTGTTTAGTTTGGGAGCCACTTATTCTGGGTCTGGTTATCTCACAAGCACTCTTCGTGTATTTTGAAGAAGTTTTGCCGCAAAGCCTCTTGCCAGGACTGCTAATGAACTTCTCTAGTGTACCACATAAACACGGAGGGCTCTTGCTAATGCGCCTGTGATTAACTCTATTTAGATGCTCATTTTCTGAAGCATCCATTGGGTTCTGACTTGAGTAGTACTTACTCGCTTGTTAGAATTCTTGATTCACTAACATGAATGTTGCTGGATAAACGCATCTTAGCACCTAGTCAAGTAGCTTACAAAAACGTATTGGTCATAAAATCATATGTCTTGTAATAAAAAAATATTTTAAAACGGTATGTTTAGATGTAGCATGGGAAACATATGAAACTGTCATCAGGCATATGCCTGTATTTACTTATAGCCCAAAAGACTTAGAACTATGGTGGTTGGGAGGATAGCTCAGTAGAATAAGCACTTGTGCGGCAAAAAAAAAAAAAAAAAAAAAAAAAAAAAAAAAAAAAAAAAAAAAAAAAAAAAAAAAAAAAAAAAAAAAAAAAAAAAAAAAAAAAAAAAAAAAAAAAAAAAAAAAAAAAAAAAAAAAAAAAAAAAA